>JAECXP010000027.1:0-128437 GCA_018152965.1 Scaptomyza pallida | reverse complement strand
TTACCAAATGTACCGCAAAAGATGTTTCGTGAAAATGAAGTCATTTTAAAAGAGACACAGAAATGTTCAAGTACGCAAACCGAGTAAGTATATATACATACATATATGCAAAATTCGCATCAATTCTTAACAAACTTTTATAAATTATAAAGATCTGAAACAATTAAAGCCGGCATTCTTTATGAAAACAAACGCATGAGAGAGGAAACAGAATCGCTGCGAAAAGAAAATGCTTTTCTGCGCACAGAAAATGCGGATCTGCGGCAAGATTTGTCGAAACTGCGCGAGTCACTGAGCAAAATTTTTACCAAAACTCAGCTGACAAGGATGCAAAGCGGCATACAAAAACATTGGACCCCGGAAGACATTTCCTATGGCATTTGTCTGCATTCGGCTGGTCCGCGCGCTTACCATCATTTGTGTGCCAAAGGCTTTCCCTTACCCAGCCGTGCAACCCTTCAGAGATGGGTTCAAAAAGTTGCCATTGAGCCTGGCATGATCGACGTGGCTCTCAATCTCATGCAGCACGATGTCAACCTCAGTGAGGATGAAAAGATATGCGTTTTAATGTTTGATGAAATGAAAATTTCAACAGCATTTGAATATGACTCCGTTGCGGACAGAGTGTACGAGCCTCGTAATTATGTGCAAGTGGCGATGGCAAGGGGCTTACAAAAATCGTGGATGCAGCCTGTTTTTTTTGATTTTGATTGTCGCATGGATGTTGCGACAATAAACAAAATAATTTGCAAACTCAATGAGGCAGGATACCCTGTGGTCGCAATAGTAAGCGATCTTGGTCCAGGCAATCAAAAGCTTTTAAGGGATCTTGATATCACTGAAGGTAATATATATATATATGCTATCTTAATTTAATATAAATCAACAAACTATTTATATTTACAGAAAAGCCATGGTTTCTAAGCCCGTCCAGCGCAGACTCAAAAGTCTTCGTCTTTTCAGATGCCTCTCATCTTATAAAACTAATTCGAAATCACTTTCTGGATACTGGACTATTGATAAGAGGCAAACTGATAGTACCAGAAACTGTTAAGCAGGTCATGAGACATACGAGCTCATCTGACTTGTCAATATTATTCAAAATCTCCGAAAACCATTTGTCTGTAACGTCGACGGCAAGGCAGAAAGTCAAACTGGCAACCCAGTTATTCTCCAACACAACTGCAAGTGCCCTTCGGCGGTGCCATGCTTTGGAGTATAATGTTTTAAATGCTTGTGAAACAGCAGAATTTTTCAAATTGGCTAACGACTGGTTCGACGTTTTTAATAGCCGATGCCTGTCAAAAAGTTTGCCAACGTGTCGACCTTTCGGTACACATCTTGCCGAGCAAAAAGGCGTGTTGGATGAAATGACACACGTTATGCGACAGCTAATTTTACCTAATGGTAAAAAGATAGCTCCATTTCAAAAAGGCATTTTACTTAACAATGCTGCACTACAAATGCTTTATTTATATTTAAAAGATAAATACGGAATGGATTACATTGTAACCAATAGATTAAATCAGTGATGCCCAAACGCTGCTTACGACGGAGCAAATTTCAATACATTCAAAAGAAAACACCAATACTAGTAAAGAAATTTTTTTTTTTTTTTCAATGGGTACACTGAAAAAATAGGGTGATACGTTTTTACGTTATCTTTACTTGTCAAATGACGCGCCGACAATGCAATAACTCAAAGCATAATACAATTTCTTCAAGTGGATGCGCGTCACCAAAGCAACAACAAAATGTTCATGAAATTTTATGACCCAACAACAACCACATGCAAGTCCCGTTACTTTGCTCAAATGCAGACGACGAATAGAGATAAGAAAACGAAAGTGAAAAATTGTTTTTGGAATTAGCATTGGCGCATGCCGAGAGCCGTGTACATAATATGTACAATGTATGCCAATGTATGTACTACATATACGCATTTGCTCGCCTATGCTTCGGAGCAATTACAAAAACAAAGGAGCCATGAGAGCAATGGGCTGGGCAACTCTGGATTAAATCAAGACCTTCTTGAACATTTTTTTGGTGCCATTAGAGCCAAAGGCGGACTACATGATCACCCCACGCCTTTACAATTTCAATATAGGTTGCGGAAATATTTATTGGGTATGAAAGAGTTTTAATACTTGTGTTTGTTTCATCTAATTGTTCAATGTTTGTGATGTCCATGTGTTTGTATGTTCGATTTTGTGGTGGTACTAGTCAAATGTATGTATGTATATGTATTTTATATAATATTTATTTTAATAAGTAATTTTTTTTTACAAATCTAGCGAAAAACACTGAAATATTAAATAATAACGGAAATGTGGAGGCAGAAAATGTTGAATGGCTCGATTTAGATTACAGTCACATGTCAGATCAGATCATCAGCAAAGAAAATATTATTCCGCCCGAGGTGGAAGAATTTGATGATTTCGACACGTCGTTTGCCGATGATATAGATGAGCTGGCTGAAGATGCGTTGGAATACGTAGCTGGCTACATCATAAAAAAACTAAATATTGTAAATTGCGAGTCCGCGGATGCATCATTTACATATGTAGATGAAGTGTCATATGGTGGCTTAAAGAAGCCATCCCAAGACTTCTTGCAGAAAATGATAAAATTGGAACAATTATTTACAAAATTCCATAAAAAAAATTTGGAAAAACTACAAATTTGGTAGAAGACCTATTATCTTCTGCCAAGTGTATTGAAGTTCCAACACATATAAAAAAGTTTTTTTTTAAAATAGGAACATATTTTAGAATTAAGCAGCTAAATAAGCAAATATGTTTACAAAAACACAAACCAAAAGTTATGGGGAATGCCAAACTCATTAAAATAATATTATAAAACATTTTTTTCTATAAACAGTTTTAATTGGTGTGTATTTTATTTCAGTTTTTAAATATATCCATTTTGTGAAGTTACGATGTGCACGATGTTTTATTCACATAGAAATCAATAATCTTTTTGTAACACATCGATGAGCAGATAGTCGAATAATCGATAGGTTCAGGACCCACGTAGTGGAAATGAGCCCACCTTGTTAGTTACATTATGATTGTGACTACCTGATAACGAATCCTTTCGTTCTTTGGCAGAACGGCTGAGAGACAAGTTCCAAAAATAAAAAATGCGGTATGCAATTTATGTAGATGCTTTTTATTTTAGAGTTTCTACGTTCGGGTTGTTCCTATGCCCGGAAAAGATTCAACAACTGCTGAATTCAGACTCCAATGCCAGGATTTTGATTAGGTTGTCTATACGTAGAAGCATAAACCATTTGGGAATTATAGAGAAAAATATAGGTTGTCTATACGCAGAAGCTTAAACCATTTGGGAATTATAAGACAAATATTGAACATAGCAACTTCTGGTGAATTATGTCGGCGCCGCAACATGTAGATGGCATGAGAGGTAGAAGGGGGCAAGAGTTCCATATGGTGTAAACTTATGTATATATAATACATTCTTTTCTTTTTTCGTTTCAGAGAATTCGAATCTCTAGAAAGAGAAATAAAGAATTTGACTAATAAAGTAAGTTAAATTCATAAAGAGGTAAAAATAATAAAGGCTGCTCTGGCTGTTTGCAAGAGCCAACGAGAACAGAAGCGCCACAACCCCAGCAGGGTATACGCCAGGCGGTGTACCCTGTTGGGGTTTTGCAGCCAGAGCAGCCGCAGTATCCTCAGCATCAGCCAGTGCAGCAGCAGCCAGAGCAGCAGCACGCGGAGATGCAGCGACTTTTTCAGCAGGCGCTGTTGGAGCTGCAGCGGCAGCAGCTGCAGGGCCAGCATATATTTAGGCCATTATAAAAAAAAAAAAAATATTAATTTAAAAAAAACAAAAAACCAAAAAAAGTAAAAAAAAATTAAAAAAAAAAAATGTAAAGCAAGCACTGCAAGAAAGCAAAATGGTTAGTACAAAAAAGTTGTTCACTTTTAATACGCATACTTATTTTTTGAATTCTTATGTTTTAGCTCTTTTATTTAAATAAAATGTAAAAATATGGAAAAAAAAAATTACCTGATTTTCGTTAGTTTTTATCCTTAAAACTGCCGCCATTTTGTATTTTTTTGGTCAAATGAAAATTGTGACGACGGAGTCTAGATGAGCGACCTTGAAAACGTAAGTAAAATAAGTTTGAAGCGTTTGATACTTTGACTTCATCTACAACAAACCAACTATCTGTTTCGGTTAATTAAAAAGCAAAAACGCAATTTTTTACATTTTTGCAATAACAAACGTCATAAATGAATGAATATGCGTAGCAAGACACATCGTTTTGTTCGTAATAAAATTCTCCACAACATCAAAAAAATTAAGATATCTTGCTTCACGGTGCCGTTATACAACGTCAAAGTTGAATAAAAGTGCTAGAAATGCGATTTTATTGAAAAACACTTTTCTACACTTTTGGCTATAACTCACGTTTACAATAAGCTACACAACGTCAAATACGCTTAAAATTTGCGCAAAAGTCATACCTTTAAAACAAAGTCTTGATACACTCAATCGAATACAAATTGTAGCTAATACTTCAGTATGAGTGTAAGAAAACGTGAGTCATTTTTCGGTATTTTGTGAAAAACACAAAATTGACTCAACTGCGAAATTTCTCCAATTAACTAACCCTTATATATATATATTTTTTCATTTTTCGTCACCCCCCAACTCGATAAAAATCGTTGCAAAAATCGTGTAAGACAGTGTAATTATTGCTGCATCCCACCACAGAAATTGCTAATGAAAAGTTCGCTTATTGTCGACGCTTTGAGGATCCTCAGCCATTTTACAACGAGCCCATTAACTCTAAAACAATAGGTCTGGTTCAAACAATAACAAAAATGATAGATGAAAAACTTGTACCTCTTATTATAAGGTATAAATACATAATAAGGTATAAATACATTTGTTTGCCACACAACGAAAATTTTGTCTTCATTCTCATTTTACATTCACAGATATAAGTATTTTTATTTCATTTGGTTCTTAAGTTATGTTCAAAAAACAGTTTACGCACAGCTCTTCAGAGTTTGAAGATGAAAATAGAAATATTGACCGCATTGCGAAGCTGGAAGAAGAATGTAATGACATGAAAGCGACTCTTTCAAGAATGGAAAAGCGCCAATTAGAAATATTGACAATTAAAAAAAAATCACAAACGATGACATGCCTTTAACTGCAAATACATTTCCAATAACTAAAATGGAAGATCTACAAAAGGTTGATAAGCTGGTCAGCGAAAATAAAGAAAATTATGTATTATTATTATTACAAGGGCCTTATTACACTGCGACCAGATGTAAGATCTTTTGTGCCGGCCTGTAGGATTAGGGTAGAGTCTCTATACCGACCTTTTGATAAGAGAGAGCAATTTGGTAGGGTCTATATGTTCCCAAATCCTGTGGAGGGGGGGCGGATAAGTCGACGTCTGCTTAGCGAGGGGCATTCACATAGAACATGTAGATGTTTCTGGATCCAGCTCACAGAATCTGCATGTGTCAATCTCTGAAAGTTTTAATTTCTTAAGGTGATACCTTAGGTTGCAGTAACCTGTTCGGTAGACTGTTAGAGTGCGAAATTTGCTCTTTTTAACCGACTTCAAAAAAGAAGGAGGTTATCAATTCGTCTGTATTTTTTTTTTTTTGGCGTTGTTACCTCAGAACTTGCGGCTGGGTGAACCGATTTTGATGATTCTTTTTGTATTTGAAAACTGGTGATTCCAGTGTGGTCCCATTTTTTTTTGGTCCAGTTCTGGCAATGGTTTTATTAAGAAAACCGCATATCTCTTAAATTTGCATACTTATTTACACGTATCTCGCACGATTTTTGAGCTAGTGTCACCAGATTAGTTGAGAAGTTAGGTAATGACGTCCCCTTAAGATCTGCATCAAAAGTTTGGATGCCACGCCCACCATTGCCAACCGCCTTTTAAATCGGAAACGGCTATATCTTTAACAGTTCTTAAGCTTGAGTCACCAAATTTGGTAGGAAGATAGACGGTGACATCTACGAAAGATCTGCATCAAAAATTTGGATGCCACACCCACCTCTACCGCAAACTTTTTAAAAACGAGAATTTAGTAATATTTTACACTCTTTAAGCTAGAGTCACAAAATTTGGTAGGCAGACAGCTGACGATATCATCCCAGATTTGGGGGACGTCGTCACCTGTGTTGAGTTAGGCTTTTCTGCTTTCCTTTGTTTGTTTCACTTAACCGACGCTGTCTCACATGAGCACTTTTGGTAGTTTTACATATTATTTTTAAAATTTTATTATTATCACTAAAAATTAAAAAATAAACAACAATTTTAACAAAAAGAAAACCAACTTCAAAATAACTAAAATGCCCTAAAAGAGTAAAAAATAATGGGTTTTCTTGTTCAAGTAGTAGAGAAATAATTATATATTTTTGGAGTCGGTGTCAGCTAAGGTATGTTGATCGATGTTCCATATTGAATGGATTAATAGATAGCAATTCTGTTGTAAGAGAAAACCCGTTGAGTAAACGAAAAAAAACTTAAAATTGTTTTTAAAACTACGTTTTGCGAAACTGTGAATTTGTGTTTGTCAGTTTTACTGCACCGTAAATAATGGTCCTAAACAATGAATCAATATAATTAATAAATTTCTGCCGTATCGGGGGGGCCAAGCGATAAACCTACCTTAGCTGACACCGACTAAAAAATTACTGTACAAGAAAACCCAATTATTTAATTTTTACTTTTTAGGGCATTTTAGTTATTTTGAAGTTGGTTTTCTTTTGTTAAAATTGTTGTTTATTTAGATTGATGATTCGTTTTATAGCGTCATCTGGGGGACGAGAAATTGTTTGGCTTGTCTCAGCCCTGCACTGTCGGTCCAGTGACGACTTATCTCCGTTTCCTCCCATTTCCTGAGCAGTTCTCTTTTGTGTCCTTTCGAGAGTCCACAGAACGGTTCAGGGCCGATTAGTGGTGTCGACGCCCCGCGTTTAGCTAGGGAGTCCGCCAACTCGTTTCCTATATGGCTTTCGTGCCCCGGCACCCAGCCTACCGTTAGGATGTTTTTGAAGGCAAGGGCGTTCAGCTGATGGAAACAGTTCTTTACAAGTTTGGAGGAGATTACGAAGGATCTTATAGTGCATTTACACTGACGCCTTAAGGCGCGCCTTTAGCATTTAGCCTTAAGGCCTTCGAAAAATTTAGCCTTTACCATACAAAATGTGGCCGTTATATTTGAAAATAGCGACTTTTTCGTCGCGCCGCAAGAGCGCCGCTATGCTACGGGCTGAAATAAAGACCTTTGTAGCCGATGTATCGATATTTTCGGCTTGAATTTTAAAAAGGTGGCAACTTTTAACAGCTGATTTTAAACCAAATTGAATGTGCAAGTGAGTAAACAAATATTTATTTTTATCAAGTTTTGTTCATTTTAATACAATTTAACAATTTATTTTGAAGTGGAAGTCGGACAGAAAAGAAAGCGTTGGCCCAGTGAGTTGGAGACCCTGTTCATCGATTTGTGGGAAGACCGGAATGAGGATCTTCGAGGCCAGCGCAAAAATATTCACATATATGCGGAAATTGCGGAATCCCTGAAGGCAAATTCGGTGGACATGACTCCACTGGATGTCGAAAAGAAATTGGAGTCGTTGAAAAATAGATACAGGTTGGATGTGTTCGACGAGTCTTCGCGCTCGACATGCGTCTCGCCCGAGGATGGCCCTTCCACTTCAAAGAAGCGGAGGCGGCTCTACTCGGGAAGTGAAAGGATGCTGCTTTTGGAGAAGGCAACAAATGATATTGCCGAATTAAAGGAGTCGAAAAAAAAAAACCCAAATAATGGCACAATTTACGGAGCGGATGATCGCCAACCAAGAGCGCATGGCTGAAAGTCAGCGCGAACTCGTAGAATTTATAAAGAAACAATTGCAAGGCATCGAATAAAAAGTCAAATTATAGAAAATCATGTTTTTATTCAATTATTTCAGAAACAACCCTCTAGTACGGCAAAATCAGTATTTGACGCTAGGTCGACGCTGCGTTGTTATTTTTACGTCGATGCGTCGTGTCGAAATATATATTTGGCCCGAACTAAGCAATGCATTCGAACTCGCTCACACACTCACTTGCTCTCTCGCTTATTTTACCGACTTTTTACACGTCAGTCGAGACAGAGCGAGAGAGAAAGAGAAGCTGACTTCCTCATTCTTTTTCAATTGCTTTCATATGCTTTGCGAAAGCAAATAAAAAAACAATATTTTCATTTGTGACATTTATTGTGAAATCACGCGTCAGTTTTGTTTAGTTTTGTGAAGACAATTTGTGTGAAAAATTATCCCAAAAATAAAATGTTTTGCTACTACTCCATTGCGTAAGTATATCAAAATCAATGGTTACATGCATGTATTCATTTATATTAATATAATTTTTCTATATTATTTCAGATTCTATTCCAGGCTCCTCTGCTGGCAATTTGGAAGACTGGCTGCGCCACGGGCTCACCGCGCATAAAATTTTATTTTTTTTAAATGTCATTAAAAAAATCAAGTGAAAGTGAAATAAATAAATAAATATAATAATCAAGGTGAAATTTTTTTTATTTGAATTTTAAAAGCATTTCAGGCACAAAAAAGCATCCGTACATGCACGGCACTGCGTCGACCTAGCGTCGCTAACGTCGCTTTTACACACGGCATTGCGTCGACCTAGCGTCGCAAACGTCGCTTTTATACACGCCATTGCGTCGACCTAGCGTTTCTAACGTCGCCCGCTGCATGGCATTGCGTCGATAAAGCGTCGCTTACGTTCTCGGCTGCATTACTTTTCGTTGCACGAGCGTCGTTTTCGTCGCCTTTTTGCACGGCATTGTGTTGACCTAGGGTTGACGGCAAACCTTGCACGTATTGGCCGGACATCGCCTAATAAAATACGTGTGTAAATTGCATTGAGTTGCGTCGAGCGAGGGTCGACGACTGTCACAGCTGGGTCGACCCAGCGTCGATACTGTGTCGACCCGCCGTACTAGAGGGAAGTGATTCAGCGATTGCTGCTCTTATTTCTTCTGCAGTGCTGTTTAGAAGATAAATCGTGTGTTGATGTTCGGGCTGTTCGCGCTCCAGCAAGGGCATGCCCAATTCCTTTTTTATATTTGCTGTTGTGCGCATTTAAAAAGTTGTGCAAAACACATCACTTAATAAGAGCATTTGTGTTTTCAATATTGTTGCAATGCCTTTGCCAAGCCGACAAAACCTTCCTTTTAATTGCCCAACTGCATTCTCCACGACGCATCTAGCCTTGAATAAATGGTAATTGAAGCGTTTTTTTTACATCGGGTGCATCAATGGAGAACGGATACGGCTTCATCATGGTTGGGCAGAATCGGAAGGCAGAGTCTCCTATTATAAAAACCGGCACGTTAACACCTCCTTTTCTCTTTCCGTTTTTATGAAACATATCTGTGGTTGCAACAACCTTTTTTAAAGCAGACCGCTCATAAATCTGAGAGTCGTTACATCTGCCTGGAGATCCCACATTTATGTACATGAACCTATATCGGTAGTCGACGAGAGCCAAAAGTACAACAGAGTTCCACCCTTTATAATTGTAATAATCTGTTGCATCCGCCTGTTTAGGTTTGACCTCAATGTGGCAACCATCATTTGCACCAAAGCATTGAGGAAACCCAAGGGCTTCAAAACCTTTCACACATTCATCAATTTTTTCTTGGGTAAATATATTCGGGCCGAGATACTCTGCTGCCATATTTTGCCACACAAGACTACAGAACTCCTTCTGGATGTTGCACAGGCTAGCACTTGATATGCCAAACAGACTGGCAACTGTTCTGTACTCTGCAGATGAGCTCAGGCTATACAGAGCTACGGCTACCCGTTTTGCCAGAGGAATGGACGCTCTTAAGTTTGTGTCCATCCTTTTCATTTCAGACAAAGTGTCGCAAAGCTTTTGGAAGAGGTTTCTTTCTATTCGGAAACTCTCTTTAAATGCCATGTCACTTTATTTTTTAACATCCATCTCCCAATAGCAGCCATTGCGCTCCGCCGTCCAAATGCTTCGTGTCCTAATGCAGTCAAGACCTGACATTGCATTATGGGCAAGTGCTGCTGCGGTCGCTTCTGCCGTATTGACAACGCAATCACCTATTTCCTTTGCAGCAATCATTATTAAATTCAAATTGTGCTCCATTTTACAAAATTCTGCTTGTTCAACAATTACAACCGAAAGTAAACAAAAAACCAGCTGATTTCTAAAGACCTTTTGTCAGTGTAAATGACTTTTCGCCCGTATCACTAAGGCGCGCCTTAAGGCGTCAGTGTAAATGCACTATTAGCGCTATGAGCGCCGCAAATAGATCGGCTACAGCCTGATCCGTACTTGCTTTCATATTATCAAGAAAAACTAAGGATGGCAGGCAGGAGGATTTACGTTTAGAGTTAACAAATTTATAAAACTGTTTAGGATCTCGAGCGAAATTCATTCTACATTTATTTAGATAGTTATTATAGCAGGATGAGTTAACAGAAAAAAAATTAGACTTTGCTATAATATAAGTTGATAAGTCAATAGTATTTCCCGATTTTCTGAATTTTTTATAAGATCTTGTCTTCGCATTTTTTAGTTTTGATAATTCCCTTGTAAACCAAGGTGGTTTGTTATCACTTGAGGAGTGACAGAGGGGAACACATCTGTCCAAATGCGAATTCAAGGTCCCATAAAATATGGCAATGACAGTTTCTAAATCACTACAGGAATAAAGCTGAGACCAATTAGTTGCATTCGAAAGTTGATTTAATTTAGTGAAGTTAGTCTTACGGAAACAACGTGATTTTGCAGAAATATTAGTATTAGAGTTAGGGTTTAGTATTTCAAGGGAAAGTTCTAAAGTGTGATGGTAAGAGTCTTCCGGCTGCACTAAGGGGGGTACTCTGTTTACGTTACAACAATCAACATCAGAAACAAATACCAAGTCTAACATTCTACCACTACAATTAGGTATATCGCTTACTTGCGATAGCCCCAACTCCAGGATACCATCTATAAAATCATCAGATGTGGTTGGTAATTGTGTGGAAGATGAGTCACACGCAGACCATCCCACATTTGGCAGATTGAAATCACCAACCACAATTAGATGATCCATGTCTTACAATTAGGACGAAACATGTTGCAAAGCACTTAAGTGGGATGAATAAATGTTAGTATCACAATTAGGAGGAATGTAGGAACAGGTAATAACAAGTAAAAACGTTGCAGTCGGACGCAACCGACTGCGATATACTTTGATACCAGTTCACATAGCTGTGTTAAGAATTCTGAGAGCAAATAGTAATATATGAGGGTTTTCGGTATAAAATTGGAGACTCTAGCGCAAAAACTGACAAAGATATAGAGGTGGACGGTATAAGTGGGCGTAGCATCCAAAACATTGATGCAGATCTGTTACGGATTCCACTTACAATGTTCATACCAAATTTGAAGAGCCTAGCTCGAAAACTGAGAGAGATATAGCGGTGGGCGGTATAAGTGGGCGTGGCATCTAAAACATTTATGTACACCTGTTACGGATGTCACTACCAATGTTCATACCAAATTTGGTGACTAGCTTAAAAACTGGCGAAACTGGCCTTCCGATTTTTTTTTAGGGCGGTGGGGCATATCCCGTTGTTTGGGGGCGTGGCATCCAATGTTTTGATGCATAACTTTGTCAGATGTCAGTATCTACCTTCATGTCAATTTTGGTGGCTATAGATTAAAAACTGTAGGAGATACAGGCTTTTTTGTTTATAATTGGAGAGAGGCTGGGGGCGGAATAGGTGGGCGTGGCATCCAAACTTTTGATGCAGTTTTTTGGTGAATGTCACCCGCTATCTTGCCATAAAATTTGGTGACTCTAGCTGCTAAAATGTGGGATATATTTGTGTTTTATCGATTTACACTTCGAGGTGTATCGACTTGTTATCGATTTCCCAGGCCCCCTGAGGTCGTAGAGCCCCAAATTTAACACTTTGTCTGACGAAGACATGTACCAAGATATTTGCAAAGTTGCAAGGCTCTAGCTTTAAGGGTGTGGAAAAAAGTTGCGTTCATACGGACAGACGGACGGACAGACACCATGACGGACATTGCACAAACCCAATATACTATGATACCTTTGGTATCAAAGTATAAAAAGTGAACGACTACCATAAGATACTTTAACACATACAAACTCTGTATCCGGAAGATCATTGGATTGAATTTGTTCAAAAGAGATGCAGGAATCAACAGCGATAAGAACGCCACCACCCTTACGGGTTGTGCGATCACATCGGTATAAGTTATATTTATTTGGAAAAACAGAGTAATCAGAAATATTAGGTTTTAACCAGGTTTCAGTAAGCGCAACTATTTGTGAATCAAAGGATAGGCTATTAACGTAAAGTTTTGAAAGTTTAGTATTTAGGCCTCTTACATTTTGGTAGGATAGACTTATTACTTCAGTTAGTTTTTTGATACAGACGTAGAAGGAAGTGAGTTACTAATAGGGATGGCACTACTAGTATTACTGTTAGTATTATTGCTATTTCGCCTGTTCACATACTCTTTCACGAGGATGTTCGGCGGCCAAAACTTTTCAGAACAAATTGTCGAAAAAAGTTCAGGCGGCACACTCAACTTGAATGAAGATATGTTACAAGCGTGTTTAAATTTAAACTTTTATAATCAACGGGGAGTCGATATTACTTTTAATATAGGCACTAACATCTTCTGAGGAGGTATCAGAAGCTAGCCTAGATACGAAAATATATTTTCTAGTAGGGACAACTACAAGCGGCTTACGTGCTGCAGCTACGCTACTAGGAATGGTTAATCGAAAATTTGAACAAGACCGTTCAACAACAGGAACTTGTAACGGGGTAATATTACCACCGGGCAGTATCGGATTATTTGCCGGTGAGTTAAATACCATTAACGGGCCCGCAATTGGATTTGGGCTATTCATGCTGGCAGCCAGAAGTGGCTTTGGCAGGACAAGAGGGGCAATAGGAGGGCAAGAGCCCGAAGTCTTTTTGCGCTTTGGAGAGTCGTCAAGCATCTTTCCATTTTTAAATTTCAGTTCAAGGTTTTTAAAATTGGCATGAAGATTGTCAAAAGCAAGATGCACAGCTTTAAAACAATCATAGGTCTGCCTTATGTATTTTGACATCTCCTTTTCAACCACATTGCAGGCATCACAAAACCATTTAAGGCCAGAGTCAGTTCCTAAACAGTCTTTGATTTTGGCAGTGAAACCTGCTCATTTTAAGTGGATCGTGTTATCGCACATCCTACATACGATGAAATCAGCGCTGGATGCAGTAACAATTTTACAGTTCTTACTGCAGCAGACAAACATTTTTATTAAAAGTTAATAAAAATAAAATATGGGCAAATTAATGTGCTTGATCAAAGCAAAGTAGGTGCAAGAATGTAAAAAGAAAAAAAAAAGTAAAATAAAAGGTGGAAGTTGGGAGAGTTTTGTATAATAACACTTGTGGAAAAGGGGGAGCGCGTAGGCAGATAAAACCGCAAATACGGTGAAATAGAGCGAGAGAGCACTGATGCGGGAGAGCAAAAGTGCGTTAATCGGTTGACTGCAAAATAAAATAAGTTAAATGTTTAAGCAAAGTAACTTTAAACACATAAATCCGTACAACGTATATCTGCGATCACTATTTAGTATGATTACCACAATTTAAGCAATTAATGCACAGCACAAACACTCGAAAAATAATTATTTAGCAGGAGCACTCAAAAATACAACCGTCACCAACGAAAGTTAGTTTTGTTATGGAGGGTTCGAGAACCCGAAGATGCCCGATAAGATCACCACTTTTTATGTTGGTGATGTTTTAAAGGCGAAGTGCCCTTAGGCAGGCCTCCTTTTCAAGGGTGATGGGTAAAGGGGGTATCCCGGTTATGACTCCAAGTGCTGCAGTGGGACATGTCCGGATGGCTCCAGTCTTCTGGGTAGATTTCGCCCACCAAGCAAGATGCATAGGTTAAGATCGGTTTTACCACAGTGTTAAAAGACCAGTAAATCATTTTGGGACTTGGGCCCCACGTTCTACCGAAAAGCCTGTTGCAAGCGAAGTATGCTCGAGTGGCTTTATTTATGATCTTTTCAAGGTAAAAATTTCAGTTGAGCTTGGAGTCGAGTGTAACTCTTAAGTTGTTAGCTTCAACCGAAAAGTCAATGGAGGATCCATTTAGGGACGGTCTTGTTAGAGAAAGACCCCTTTTCTTGGTAAATGGAACTAAGACAGTTTTTAACGGGTTTATGGACAATCCTTTGTCCTGACACCATCTATTGGCTATATAAAGGGCTTGCTGCATGCGATCCGAAATGGTTTGCTCATGCCAGCCCACTATATAGATGACTAGATCATCTGCGTAGCCTTGAGTGGAGAACCCTAAGCTGTTGAGCTTATAGAGTAGCTCGTCGATGACCAGAGTCCACAGGAGAGGAGAGAGTACTCCCTATTGAGGGCACCCCCTTGTGGCTGTGATTGAGGTCATGGTTCCTCCAAGGTCTACAGTTATGATTCTGGATTAAAGCATTTCCAGAACCCACCTAATAATGAATGTGGAGACATTTTTTTGTTCAACGGATAGCCTCATCTGACGTGATGTCAAAAGCTCCTGAGATGTCTACAAAGGCACCTAGTGCTATTTGTTGAGCGCCAATGGCCATTTTAATGGTTGTTGTAAGGCAATGAACGGCGGTTTTAGTTGACTTACCAGCTTGGTACGCATACTGGTACTTGTGTAGGGGATGGTGCTTCACCTCCCTGATGTGCTGGTCAATTATCTTCTTCATAGTTTTAAGGAAGAAGGAGCTGAGGCTAATCGGTCTATGGGACTTAGGCAATTTTTTTAGATCGCCAATGCTCTTACGCCACCATGGAACAGCCCTTCTGACCTGATATGCCGATTCTATGTTCGAATGAAGCACAATATCTTCACGCTCTAGCTCGTCTGTGGATATTATCGGACGGGTGAAGCAGTCTCTGGATTGCTCAAGTTCAAAACAGAAAAGATCGCAGTTGGTGTTTTTGGGATTTCTAGTAACTAGGCTACATTGCAAGGCGCATCCTAAATTAAATCTAATGTGCTGGTGATCTGACATGGTGATCTCACTCGCAACGTGCCAGTTTGAGACAACGGACAACATGTCCAAACTGCAGATAGTTAAGTCAAGGATTTCCTCTCTTATTGCATTGATAAATGTAGGCTCGCTGCCTCGATTTAGTGAACCTACGTTATTACTAATAATGTACTCAAGAAGGTACTCAACTCTGTTGTTGATGTCACTGCTCCCCAGACCGTGTGATGTGCATTGGCATCGCAAGCAATTATCCATCGGAGCCGGTTCCTCTGGCAGTGTTCTATCAGGGCACAGGTAGCCACCGTAGGCACAACGTCTGAGTCGCCGGGCAGATAGTCGGAAGCCAGCACTACCTCCTGTTCGCCATGGGCAGTGGGTATTTTAACCCAAACTGCTACGAGGTCTTCAGTTATGAACTGTGATAGGGGAACATATGTTAGAAGTTTGTTAATTAACAATGCTCTAGGGCGAGGTTTGTTATTTGCATATAGCAGCTTACCGGATAGGGTGCTTAGCCCCAGGACAAGTGTTTCCAAGTGCCTTAAGACGGTTGGCCGAGACTGGATCCAGCACTATCGTTATTATCGCCATGTTTTGCCTCATCTCTCGATGAAAGACACGCTAGTCTCCCACTCGCAGGTCGCTGTTCTGGCCTTCAACGAGCTTCACGATCTCGGCCGTCTTCATGTCCGCATTGGGAAGCGGAAAGTAGCCGATGAAGACAGCGGCACGTGGAGCCTCCGCTTCATCGACCACCTTGATGTGGGCGTCCTTCCACAGCCGGAGCTTGGGCACCTCTGAGCTCAGCCACTCGACTGTTTCTTTATTGCCGCACGTAATGGCCATCCATTACGTGGATTCCTGTGGAAGGTGCAGCCAGAGAACAGCGGCTTCACAGAATTGTGTCTCAGAGCCATCACCCTCGACAAGATGGCGGTCTGGATCTCATTTAGCTGCACCGTTGTCAGCAGACTGTTGGGATAGTCGGCAGGGAGTATTGCTATCTTCGCCGAGTTGGCAACATCCCTGTAATAGGCCATGACACCGACTTGGAGTGCCTGCTCCTGTATTACTTGCCCAGATGCAACTGCGGCTGTGGAGGCTGCTGGAGCCCCCGTGGCAAGAAATTCGCTTGCAGGTACACCCTTCGTCAGGGCACTAGATGCCGCTGTTTTAATCATGTCCCTCTTAGTCGACGCCTCTTCTCGGGTCATGTTGGCCGATCTACCTCTCTTGTTGGTAGCATCACTCATGCTGGGCACTGCCCTTGGAGGGTCCATAGGCTTTTGAGCGAGCCTTTTGGCCTCATCCATGGGAATGCCGTTCGCAAGGTGTCTGCGCAACCACTTCCTTGCAGCGCCCGACAGCGCGACCCTCTTGAGTCTCTCAGCCTTGGGAGAGGCGAGAAGGGCTTCTTCCTCTTCCTTGGTGATCGTGTCGATCCCAGAGCTTTGTAAACAGATGTCCATAGCTACATCTGGCTCCTGGATTGGTTCGATGTTACTCGACTTGGGGCTGCTTGAGCACCTTGCTTCTTGGGGGGTATTTTCATTTAAGTGTTCCATAGATTGGTCCCACGAGTGATGAGGAAAGAAGTATCCTCCGGGGCAGAGCCTCATACCCCGGATCGGGCACTTATGCGACCGGAGGTGCCAGGTATCCGGAAGCCACCGTTAAAAGACACACTGACGTAGTGCCATTCATCACAGGGGCACGGTACGGTAACACCGGTGATTACGGGTTTTTTCCAGTTGTCCACTGTAGATCCACCATATTTTGTCTATAGCAGGGGCACCTCGAGCAGAATGTGGCTCTTCACCACTTAAGGTCGGTCTTCAGTAGTCGGCATGTGACTGCCAACTACCACTGGCTGGGTAAGCTCGGCGCGGCGGCAGGCACACACGCTTCACTAACAAAGCCTTAGCCCCCTAAAAAAATATTTAAGTACCCAATGTCTTAAATGAAATAAAATTGAATTTAACGATTTTTTCTATTATTTAAACTGGTGCGAGTTCTTCAAACAATCATAAAGGGAAACATTGCCAAAAATTTTGATTGCATTATTGGAAAATGCATAGTTCCAAATTTAAATTTTGAGGGCCGGAATGGAAAAGAGGCGTTTAAACAGTTTAAAGCCTTAAACGATGCTCTATATAGTATGTATAAATAATTAATAAATAATAAATCATCTTTATTTTATTTTCAATAACAACAAGTTAAAATGTTAAACTTACAGATGTTGTCAAAACAGAAGGTTGCACCAACTAAACGTACGCAGCAACTATAAGAAACTGCTTCCGTGTACAAAAAGGTCGGCTTGCTAAGCAAAAATTTGATAATAAGCCAAAAAACTAAGAATAAAAACAAGTAAAAACGTTGCAGTCGGACGCAACCGACTGCGATATACTTTGATACCAGTTAACATAGCTGTTTTAAGGATTCCTAGTGCAAATAGTAATTTATGAGGGCTTTGGGTATAAAAATCAGGCAGAAGGGGTAGGCATGACATTTATCTGTGGCGGATGGCAATTTCTATCCTCCTACCAAGTTTGAAGACTCTAGCGCAAAAACCGACAAAGATATAGAGGTGGGCAGTATAAGTGGGCGTGGCATAAACAATTTTATGCACACCTGTTTCGGATGTTACAACCAATGTTCATTCCAAATTTGGTGACTCTAGCCCATAAACTAAGAAAGATATAGAGGTGGGCGGTATAAGTGGGCGTGGCATCCAAAACATTGATGCAGAACTGTTACGGATGTCACTACCAATGTTCATACCAAATTTGGTGACTCTAGCTTAAAAACTGACAAAGATACATGCCTTCCGGTTTTTTTTAGGGCGGTGGGGCATGTCCCGTTGTTTGGGGGCGTGGCATCCTATGTTTTGATGCATAACTTTGTCAGATGTCATCATCTACCTTCATGTCAATTTTGGTGGCAATAGCTTGAAAACTGTAGAAGATACAGGCATTTTTATTTATAATTGGAGGGGGCTGGGGGCGGAAAAGGTGGGCGTGGCATCCAAACTTTTGATCAATTTTTGGGGAATGTCATCAGCTATCTTGCCATCAAATTTGGTGACTCTAGCCTTAAAACTGGCGAAGATACGGGCATTCCGGTTTTTTAGGGCGGTGGGGCGTGGCCCCTCGTTTGGGGGCGTGGCATCCAAAGTTTTGATGCATGTCTGTGTCAGATGTTAGCATCTACCTTAATGTTAATTTGGATGGCTATAGCTTGAAAACTGTAGAAGATACAGGCATTTTTGTTTATAATTTGAGGGGGGCTGGGGGCGGAACAGGTGGGCGTGGCATCCAAACTTTTAATGCAATTTTTTGAAGAATGTCATCAGCTATCTTGCCATCAAATTTGGTGACTCTATCTACTAAAATGTGGGATATATATGTGTTTTATCGATTTGCACTTCGAGGTGTATCGACTTGTTATCGATTTCCCAGGCCCCCTGAGGTCGTAGAGCCCTAGATTTAAGACTTTGTCTGACGAAGACATGTACCAAGATATTTACAAAGTTGCAAGGCTCTAGCTTTAAGGGTGTCGAAAAAAGTTGCGTTCATACGGACAGACGGACGGACGGACAGACGGACAGACACCATGACGGACATTGCACAAACCCAATATACTATGATACCTTTGGTATCAAAGTATAATGATGAAGAAAATACTAATAATGAACTTAATATGAATGTTATATAACATTTTCTTCGTTATTTTTATTTTAAGTTTTTAGCTAATTATTAAATTCAAATTTAAGTCTTATTTTTAATAAATAAATGTTAAAATTGAAATTTGAAAAAAAAAATACTACATTACTAGAGCGTATACTTTGTTTCTTTGTTATCAACTATTTATTAAATTACATTTGCAGGAAAATAAGCCATTTTATATAGTGGGAAATTGTGTTGCTGGTATATTGTCTAGTAATGTAAGCACATTACCATCCCATAAGCGAATTTTAAATCGTACGCTACGTTTTCTACTGGCTGCAGAAGTTCTGCATTACAATGGTATAGGAGAGTTTAAGTTTAAAGTTTAAAGCAGCTATGTCCAAGCTGAGAGAGCTGTCAGTGCATTGGTATGCGTAACACTGAACAAATAATAACTTTGGCTGTTGTTTGGCTGTTACTTGACTTGCTTCGGCTTGTGTCTGTGTGAAACGAAGTGTCAATTTACCCAAAAATGGGTAAACTGTGGACATAGCTGGTTTAAAGAGTCTAGCTCTTACAGTCTCTGAGATTTACGTATGAGATTTCTGTATGAACGACAGACAGGCAGACAGACGCACAGACAGACATGGCTAGATCGACTCGGCTGTTGATGCTGATCAATAATATATATACTATATGGAGTCAGAGATGCTTCCTTCTGTCTGTTACATACATTTGCACAAAACCACTATACCCTTATTTACCCATTTTATGGGTTAAAGGTGTAAAAAGGCTACGCTCGGGTAATGGAGACCTGCATGAAACTTCGGCTCTTCATTACTTTCTGCATTACGAAATTCAATAAATTCATGCACCGTGCCTACAAAGCGGCCTTTGCACTATGATCCAGCCGACCACTTTTTTTTTGGCCAAAATTAATAACTTGCGAACGAAGCAAGATATTTTGAAGTAGGAAGCTTATCTACAAGAAAAAAAATAAATAAAAAATTTAAAGTTGTTTGGAGGAATACAAAACATTTCAATGTGTCATAAACATACTGGATTCATTTTCCCAAATTCACCTATATGTTTTTAAGAATCGTTCACTTTGTTTTCCAGTTCCATGCTCCATTGCAACTCAAAATTATCATCATCATTATATTCAGTCGAGCCGTACTCTTCTAATGGGTTACCTGCGATCGATAACAAGTCCAAAACTGCGCTTGGGAGACTTAATTTTTTTTGGCTTTGAATCCTTCTCTCCAGATTTACCGAGAATATAATAGGGTCTGACGTATCCATTGCTCGGTGAAACACGTCTGTAAAATTTTTTTTCTCGACTGCACTTCCGTGCGTGAAGTTACCGCTCCGATTTTTAAAATTTATTTCTGGATTCGGCTCCCTTCTCTCCAAAATATCCCACAGGAAGAAGAGTACTTTCGGTAATATCGCATGAATGGACCAGAATCTGGTGCACTGTATTTCCATCATTGGTTCTGCCGAATCCACCAGTTTTTGGTCTATCAACCTTTAGAGAGATAAGCATTTTTCTGTCGTGGAATTCCGCCTTTTCATTGCACATTCTCCACTTTTTGATATGGCACTTGTATCCTGCATGTAAAATGTATTCAAAACAAGTAAAAACGTTGCAGTCAGACGCAGCCGAATGCAATATACTTTGATAGCAGTTTAAATAGCTGTGTTAAGTATTCTGTGTGCAAATAGTAATATATGGGGGTTTTGGGTATAAAAAGGCAGAAGGGATAGGCGTGACATTCAAATTTGTGATGCATATCTGTGGCGGATGGCACCTTCTATCTCCTAATCAAGTTTGGAGAGTCTAGCGCAAAAACTGAGAAAGATATTTTGGTGGGCGGTATAAGTAGGCGTGGCATCCAAAATTGCACATTTGTTACGGATGACACTAACAATGTTTCCAAGTTTGGTGACTCTAGCGCAAAAACTGGGAAAGATATAGAAATTTCAGATTTTACGAGGTGGGTGGAAAAGGTGGACGTGGCATATAAAACTTTGATGTAGATCGGTTACGGATGTCACTAACAATATGCCCACCAAATTTGGTTACTCTAGCTTGAAAACTGGCGAAGATACATGCATATCAGTTTAGGGCGGTGGAGGCGTAGCATCCAATATTTTTATGCATTTCTGTGTCCGATGTCAGCATCTACCTACATGTCAATTTTGGTGGCTATTGTGGTATGCACATATCGAGAGCTTACTGTGCTCAGCACTATGTCTAGCAAATACTTATAAACATACATACAAGAAGGCAACGACACTTAGTCTTTGTTGCCTAAACATAAGTCACAATCAAGTGCAGTTCAAGTGCCCGAAATATGATCGGCCACTAAGGCCTTGACAACAAACAAGCCGCGTCAGCATGTGTCCCATGCAGTGACCGCTTGCATATGTGCATAACACGCTCCGTCTTACCAGCGACGTCTTCGCCGCTTACATATAATCATATATATATATATTCGTTTTACTTATATACAAAGGGCAGCGCTGTCCCTGCGAACTGCGCAGCCTTAGGTTTAGTTATAAGAAAAACCAAATTGTTAAAACAGATTGAACTGAACATTGGAAGCGGCACCTTCGCTGCTTCCATTACAAATAAAAGATTACTAGAACAAATCAAAGAGTGTTCTTATTATTACAAGATTACTAGAACAAATCAAAGAGTGTTATTATTATTACATGGCGACCGTGACATGTTCACGAAGACTGCAGGAGCAGTAGGATAGCTGGATCGTTAAACATTACATGGCAGCATAACACGGCAGCGAATCCTGCATCCTGATGAACATCAACTTAACAACAGCAACAACAGCGCGGGATTGGAGATTGGAGACTGGAGAAAACAAAAAAAAATATACTGAGTGAGTAGAGTGCGGTCATGGGCAAACGCGGAGGTCAAAAAAATAAAATAACTAAAAGAATAGCACACATTAAGTGGCTATCATATACGAGTAAAACGCCGCCCCCATGGGCAACGGCGCAGAAATTAACTGCCGAACTCGATTTTCTTAAAGCAAACCTCCAGCAAAGAAAGCCTAATACCGCAACTCACTCAGCGAATATAAAAGTTATAAATCAAAAAATATTAATAAAACCGAATATTCCCAAGCCACTGCCGAAACGACCAAAAATCTGCCCCGCAGACTGCCCTGGACCATTGGACAGCCCGCATTGCAACTACACCTGTGCCAGCACCGGTGCCCCAACAGCAGCAGCAACAACAACAACAAAGAATTAACAGCCTGTGCAGCCAGCACCGGCACCGTCTGGCGCACCAAGCCAGACCACGGAGAAGCGAACCGACAGCGCTTCCAAGGGCGCAAATTTTTTTTTAATAGCACTGTGTTGCACAATTTTTTTGATTGCACTACGATGCATATTTTTTTTTATTTTTAAAAAACAATTGTAAAATTGAGCGGAACCTTTTCCGCCCGATTAGAAGTATAGCCTGTAAAGCTATACGAACAATTAGGTAGGATCTGTAAAACTAAAATGTTAAAAATATAAAAAAAAAATTTTTTAAAAAAAAAAAAAAAAAAAATATCAATAATACGATACAATTAAAAATTTAACGAAAAAAAAAAAATTTTGAAAAAAAAAAAATTTTTAATAAAGTAAATTAAAAAGTTAAATGCATGAATGAACGACAACAGAATTAGTAAGTCTGTTGAAAATTTAGATTCAATTAAAAATTTTGAATATATAATTTATAAAGCACCCACAAAAATGGGTTTATTAGACGTAAAAGCAGTGGACTCCACTGCCAATGTAATAAATAAAGTAGCAGTAGAAAATCAAGATCTGACAATTATAACAACGTTACTCATTATAATAGTTATAATAATGATTGCCAGTCTCCTATTCAAAATTTATAAAATACACAATAGGTGCTTAAAGAAAAAATATTTAAGCAAAGCAAATGATCTAGATAAGATCTAAATGAAAAAGAGAGACAATAATAATTATGATCAGTAACGATTGATGCAAAAGCAGATCAAATATAATATCAAAAAAAAAAAATATAATAATAAAGAAAACTGAAAAAAAAAAAAATTTTTTTAACAAATGATAACTTAAGAATAACGAAAGCAGTATGAAGACAGGATAATCAGGAAATTAAAGATTAGATATGGAATGGCAACAAATAGAGGCCACCCTAAAAGAAATTAAAATAAAATTTGACAAATCAAACAAATGTCTCACACAGAATAGAATCATCCTCCCCGACACCATAAATAAACATGCAAAGATATTAGTAGAGTGTTTTAATGAAGCACGAATACTAATACATAACAACAGGGAAAGGTTAACTCAAACACACTGGTCGTTAGTATCTAAATTATTGGTCAAATTTCGATCTAATTTAGCATCAGTTCAAAGAAAGTATAATCTAGATATATCGATACCGACGATCTTGAATACCTCTTTGACAGTTGGACGTAGTGAAGAACTAAATCCAACAGACCAAGAATATATAGATTCAGAAGACGAATCAGAAAATCTTACTGAACAAGAATTTAAAGAAAAGGACTTACAAGACTTGACAATACCAGCAACAATAAATTTACCCGAAACTGAAGAAGAAAATTACTATTCGGAACCAGAAACTATTTCCAGCATTGCAGAACAGAAATTAGTAATCATGGCGCAAACTAATATTGAGTTTATGAACACTGCATCGAGAATATTACCGGATTTCAGCGGTAAAGCTGAAAACCTGCGTAGTTTCCTAGATGCATTGGAAATTATAAAGTCAATACAGGGCGCACACGAAACACTAGCCGTGTCTTTAATAAAAACAAAACTAAAAGGACCAGCTAGGAATTTAATAAGCAATGAAAGTAGTATAGATGAAATAATAAATAAACTTAAATCAAACGTAAAGGGCGAATCAATAGATAACATTTCTGCAAGATTATTGAATCTTTCACAGAAAAATAAAACACCCAATGTCTATACTATGGAAATTGAAAAATTGGCTAAGTCTCTAGAAGGAGCGTATATCGAAAAAGAATACACCTTAGAGCAAGCTAAATCGCTAAGCACAAAACAAGCAGTTTTTGCAATGAAGAAAAATTGTTTAAATAAAGATATTAAAGCAGTTATGCGTTCGCGTCTATTCAATAATATAGACGAAGCAACAGCTGCATTTATCGAAACAGCTAATGAAGTAGCTGAAGAAACCCACACTATTATGTACTACCAAAAATACCCACAACGCGGTGGAAATCGTGGACGTGGTTATTATAATAGAGGTCGTAACAATAACAGAGGCGGCCAAAGGTACAATAATAATAATAATAATTATTATAACAATACCAACTCTAGAGGCGGTTCGAACAGAGGCGGCTCAAATAGAGGCAATAGAAATAACAATCAAGTACGAGTTACACAAAGCAACTCGGAAAACACTCAAACCCCCTTGAGCAACCAAACATAAAAGTTTTCAACATAAATCTAAGTCTCAGTAGTATAATAAAAATACACAACCAAAAAAATAATAAACCAATAACACTACTAGTAGATACTGGAGCTAACATATCAATTTTAAAAGATAATAGCTTATGTTCAGAAATAAACCAAAATTTCAAAACAAATATAACAGGAATAGGTCAGGGAACAATACAATCAATTGGACTAGCTTCAATTGATTTACTTTTCGATTATTTCATAATCAGTCACGACTTCCAAATAGTTCATAATGAATTTCCGGTACCATGTGACGGAATTCTGGGACTTGACTTCATCCGAAAATTCAATTGCATAGTAGATTATCACAACGATGAATTAATACTAAAACCGCAATCGCTCAAATACCAAATACATGTACCTCTATTACACAATGATATTGATAACTCAATATTATTACCCGCAAGGTCAGAAGTAATGAGAAAAATCCCACTTCAGACAAATGAAGATACTGTGTTAATACCAAATCAGGAAATTTATCCTGGCGTATTAATACCGAACAGTATCGTAACAGGTAATAGTGCAATAGTTCGCATTTTAAATACAACAAATGAAAATATAAGTATCAAAAATCCAAAAATTAAATTTGAATCAATAGAAAATTACGAAATTCAATCATTTAGTAATAACAAAATCAATAGAACAAATGAAGTCTTAAATAAATTAAAGTTCCCAGACCATGCAAAAACAGAACTAACTGATTTATGTACCAAATACAGTGACATATTTGGTCTAGAATCAGAAGCAATTTCAAGTAATAATTTCTACAAACAAAAATTAAGGTTAGCAGACAAAACCCCAGTCTACATAAAAAACTATAGAAGTGCAGAAACAGAAAAGCCAGAAATAAATAGACAGGTAGAAAAATTAATAAAAGATGGTATAGTCGAACCATCTATATCCGAATACAATAGCCCACTTCTCTTAGTTCCGAAGAAATCACTCCCAAATTCAAAAGAAAAAAAATGGCGTCTAGTAGTGGATTATCGGCAAATAAATAAAAAACTTCTAGCAGATAAATATCCATTACCTAGAATAGAAGAAATACTAGATCAGTTAGGAAGAGCAAAATATTTTTCGTGTTTGGACCTTATGTCCGGATTCCATCAAATAGAACTAGAAAATAAATCTAGAAATATAACATCATTTTCTACGAGCACTGGCTCATATCGCTTCACGCGATTACCATATGGTCTAAAAGTAGCACCAAACTCATTTATGAGAATGATGCAACTTGCTTTTTCCGGTCTAGAACCATCACAAGCATTTCTCTACATGGATGATTTAGTTGTTATCGGCTGTTCCGAACAGCACATGCTCAAAAATCTTACGAGCATATTTGAACTTTGTAGAAAACACAACCTTAAGCTAAACCCAGAGAAATGTTCATTCTTTATGCACGAGGTAACATTCCTTGGCCATAAATGTACAGACCATGGTATTCTTCCGGATGATAAAAAGTATGATGTAATAAAAAACTATCCAACTCCAACAGATGGAGATAGTGCACGACGTTTCGTCGCTTTTTGCAATTATTATAGAAGATTCATTAATAATTTCGCACAATACTCACGTAACTTAACAAATCTGTGCAAGAAAAATGTCCAATTTAAATGGACTAAAGAGTGTGAAGAATCATTCAAATATCTTAAAAAGGCATTAATGAAGCCAACATTATTGCAATACCCTGATTTTAGCAAAGAATTTTGCATAACCACAGATGCAAGTAAACATGCATGTGGCGCAGTACTTTCACAAGACTGCAACGGTGCGCATCTACCAATTGCATATGCATCAAGATCTTTCACACAGGGAGAAAGTAATAAATCTACTACAGAACAGGAACTAGCAGCTATACACTGGGCAATAATTCATTTCAGACCTTATATCTATGGAAGGCATTTCTTAGTAAAAACAGATCATAGACCCCTAGTTTATTTATTTTCAATGAAAAATCCTACATCAAAGCTGACAAGAATGAGATTAGATTTAGAAGAGTATCAATTTACAGTTGAGTATCTCAAGGGGAAGGACAACCACGTTGCGGATGCATTATCTCGCATAAACGTAGAAGATTTAATACAAATTAATAGAAATATTCTGATGGTACAAACAAGATCATCAAAAGACAGGAAAACATCTGCGCAGATGAAAAAATTAAAATGCATGCAAATAAAATATATGAGCCCAATGTCTACGAAGTCGTTAGCAATAGCGACGTAAAGAAATTTGTAAAAATAAAAATGAATAATTTCAAATGTTTACTCAAAAGAGGAAAACAGATAATTTCACAATTTTCAGTTAGAGATTTATATTCTAATGAAAAATACGATTTAGATCATTTTTTTCAAAGGCTTATTTCAGAAGCCGGGATACACAAAATCTTTAACTTACAGATGTCACCAAGTGAACAAATTTTTCAATTTGTCACATTAAATGAATTTAAAAATAAGGGCAATAAACAGTTAATAAATATAAAAATAGCGCTATTACAAAAAGTGACACAAGTAGACAAAAATGACGAAAGTCAAATTAATGCAATCCTGTTAAGATATCATAACGATCCAATAGAAGGAGGCCATACAGGGATTACGCGTACCCTATCAAAAATAAAGAAATTATACTATTGGCCTAAAATGACACAAACTATAAAAAATCATGTTCAAACGTGTGTAGACTGCCAAAGAGCTAAAACTACAACACATACAAAGGCCCCAATGATTATAACAAACACCCCAAACACAGCTTTTGACACTGTTTTAATTGACACCATCGGCCCACTACCTCGAACAGAGAATGGCAATGAGTATGCAATAACTATAATATGCGACCTTACTAAATATCTTGTTACAATACCTGTAGCAGATAAAAGCGCAAAAACAGTAGCCAAAGCAATATTTGAATCGTTCATACTAAAGTACGGTCCTATGAAGACGTTCATAACGGACATGGGTACTGAGTATAAAAATTCACTTATTAATGACTTGTGCAAATATATGAAAATCAGTAATATACTATCAACAGCACATCATCACCAGACTTTAGGAACAGTGGAAAGAAGTCATCGAACATTCAACGAATACATTCGTTCATACATCTCAGTCGACAGAGATGATTGGGACGAATGGTTGAATTACTTCACATATTGTTTTAATACCACTCCATCAACAGTACATGACTACTGTCCATATGAACTCGTATACGGTAGATCACCAAGACAATTCACAGAATTTAACACTTTATCAAAAATAGACCCTATATACAATTTAGAGGACTATGCAAAAGAGTTTAAGTTTAAGTTACAGATAGCACATAAAAGAGCAATAACAATGATAGAAATAGAAAAACAAAAACGTAAAATAGAATATGATAAAAAAGTTAATGACTTAAAGTTAGAAATAGGAAATTTAGTACTACTCAAAAATGATTCAGGTCACAAACTAGAAAATCAATATTTAGGACCCTATAAAGTAATAAAAATAGAAGATAGAAACAATATCGTAATAGATATAGGTAAAAAGAAACCACAGACAGTTAATAAGAATAGGCTAAAGTTATTCAAAAGTTAATAAAAAAAAAAAAAAAAAAAAAAAAAAAAAAAAAAATTTTTTTAACAAACATAAAATTTTATTATTGAAATACACGCAATTCAAAAAAAAATTTTTAAACTTGAATATATATTTACATACATAAGTTAAAAATAACTTCATATAATTACGTTATTTTTCAAAAGGAGGGAGATGTGGTATGCACATATCGAGAGCTTACTGTGCTCAGCACTATGTCTAGCAAATACTTATAAACATACATACAAGAAGGCAACGACACTTAGTCTTTGTTGCCTAAACATAAGTCACAATCAAGTGCAGTTCAAGTGCCCGAAATATGATCGGCCACTAAGGCCTTGACAACAAACAAGCCGCGTCAGCATGTGTCCCATGCAGTGACCGCTTGCATATGTGCATAACACGCTCCGTCTTACCAGCGACGTCTTCGCCGCTTACATATAATCATATATATATATATTCGTTTTACTTATATACAAAGGGCAGCGCTGTCCCTGCGAACTGCGCAGCCTTAGGTTTAGTTATAAGAAAAACCAAATTGTTAAAACAGATTGAACTGAACATTGGAAGCGGCACCTTCGCTGCTTCCATTACAAATAAAAGATTACTAGAACAAATCAAAGAGTGTTCTTATTATTACAAGATTACTAGAACAAATCAAAGAGTGTTATTATTATTACACTATAGCTTCAAAACTGTAGAAGATACAGGCATTTTTGTTTATAATTGGAGGGGGGCTGGGGGCGGAAGAGGTGGGCGTGGCATCCAAACTTTTGATGCAATTTTTGAGGAATGTCATCGGCTATCTTGCCCCCAAATTTGATGACTCTAGCTGCTCAAATGTGGGATGTATATGTGTTTTATCGATTTGCACATCGAGGTGTACCGACTCGTTATCGATTTTCCAGGCCTCCTGAGGTCGTAGAGCCCTAAACTTAACACTTTGTCTGACGAAGGCATGTACCAAGATAATTGTAAATGTGCAAGACTCTAGCTTTAAGTGTGTCGAAAAAAGTTGCGTTCATACGGACATTCGGACGGACGGACGGACAGACAGACACCATGACGGACATTGCACAAACCCAATATACTATGATACCTTTGGTATCAAATTATAAAACGAATCCAACAGTGTAATGGCTTAATCCGTATTTCAAATTACTATGAACGGGCAAAAATTTTTACATTGAAACTGTTTATTATTTAAGAAATCTGATGGTATTGACCCACTTATTGGACAGGCTTGTTTTGACGTTGTGCCAGTCAATATGTTAAGCACTTTCCCATCGATAACTGTTAAATGTAGCTTAAAGCTTATATAAACATATTTTCCGCATTTCAAAATTATTTTGCAAGGTTGTGACAGTTCAATCTCTTTCCTTATGTCAGAGTTTTCTTTTTCTATACACTCCTTGGATTCTTTGATAAAAGCTAAGGGCCGACAAAATCTAGTTGATTGAGGGTTGCGGTTGTTCCACAATATGTTTGCAGAAGAATCTATTAACCCTAAGGGGTTGACTGTAGTGGCAAAAATGCTGGAGTCCATATCGAATGCGTGCAATTCATAGTATGACTGCCCAGTGCTACCATCGAAACCATAACTCAATGTAAGGTCTGCAATTAAAAAGTCTACTCCGTACTTTTGCATTACGTTCGTAATACGAAGGGTATATGTCACAACTTTTGCTTTTAGACAGATCTCTTATTGCGCAATATTGAGCTTTGCTGAGATTTTTGTCGAGCAGTAGGGCAAACGCTTCGCTTTTTGAAATTGGTGTCGGCGTTTTCAGCCTTGTACAGCCTTGCGAATCAATTTAGCCTTTGCTGGGTATAAGAATAATAGGTTTAAAACATAAGCCAGATCATTTTTGTTTTGTTTGCGGGCGGCCATTCTTGCTGCTTGAATTAATGCATTGAGGTTTCCTCCATTAAATGCGACTATATCTGCAGCTTGCCTCGTCTGTGATGTTCGACTCTTCTTAGGAAACGCTAATGCAGGGCGTCCTACAGACTTAACGTTTTTCGGGACGTTTATACATGTTTCTACATTAAGCCAATCTATATACATTCTTCTAAAATCCTGTTCATGCGACTTGCACTTTCTCCATTTATCCGCCAAACGGCGGAAGCATCTGTCACAGCTTTAGTCATTTCATTTGTTATGTCGCCAAAAATGTTTGATTTCATATATCTGACCACGGCAGTTTCCTTGGATGCTTTTGTCTTTTCTAACCTCCACAAAACAAACAACTCCGCATTCCTGAATTTGAGGTTATGATATATTTTTGCAAATTATAAGAGAACATGAATTTTTGCATACCTGTTAAATTGCGATTACAATTACTAATCATTAAAATATTTTTGGAAAGTAGTTGAAGTGACTATATAGTTCGCTGGTAGAAATTTATGATTATATAATGATTAATTTGATTATTTATGATCATTTTTGATTATTTTCATTATTTTGATTATTTTTGATTATTTTCGACAATTTGTGATTAATTTTGACCAATTGTGACTATTTTTCACTAGAAAAAAACATGTTAATTCCAACAAAAAACTTTTCGTAAAGAATTGTTCGATGGGGACTTAACCTTAATATAAAAAAGCTTTGTTCCAACTTAAGTGAAATAAGTAAACTCAAATTCAATTCATCAACGTGCAACGCACAGTGGGCGAAACGGCTGATCTAGCATTTAAAAAATTTGTCTTTGGGAAAAGATGTCAACGATACAACAAGAGCAAGGCCACAAACATGAAACAGCAACCAAATCGAGTGATTTAAATGGACTTTAGAAGAAAAGATCAAAAGTAGAAAAATAATATTAGCTAATGCAAAAGACCAATTCAGTTAAAAAGAAAAACAGTAAGAAACATTTACCATCGAAACCAGCTAGGGGCGCCCCGGAACCCTCACCTTCTAAGAGAAATGAAAATCCGTTAGTACGTTTTGAGATATTTTGAAAAGAGTGAAGCACCTAAAAACAGCCCCAACAAAAGACCCAAAAACATCTGTTTCAAGTCAAAATCATCTAGAACGATCAGCCCAAAGACGGTATATACAAATAAAGGACAAGGGGATGCTAGCAATTTTATTTAGACAACCATAGACGTTTGAAAAATTAATTAATTTATGGAACATAAAAGTCCAAAAAGGCACACAGAAGTCAAAAAACTAAACAACGTAACAAAACGGAGATATAAATTAAAAAATATCGTAAGAGCAGTTTGTGTTCTTTAAATTAAAAAAAAAACAAAAAGCATAATTAATTAAAACTAATAAAAAATATATATCAAAATAGCATTATTAATTGGCGCATGCCCCATTTAAAATAATGCAAAAAAAGAACAAGACCCTTTTCAAATTAAAATGTTGCTAGCTTTTTATTAATCATAAGGCAGATACATAAAAGGGGGAGAAAAAGTCGACTGCCATTAACATTGTCTGGCAGCATTTTGTTTGATTAACAGGCTTGCGAGGACTATATTTCCTCATACATGGTATCTGGGGCTGATGCCTTATGAATTAATAAAAATCTAGCAACGATTTTGGAATTGGCATAAAATGGCCAGATCGTTTGTTTTCATTTGCATTATGTTGAATGGCAGCAACCCAAAATAAAATGTTATTTTAGTGATTAATATATATTTATTAGTTGTTAATTGTTTAAATAATACAAAACACTGCTTACAAATTTGTTTATTTCATTCATAAAAGGGGGAAAAAAAGTCGACGATGAATATCATAGTAAGGCAGAATTTTGTTGTTTATCTACAGAAACAGGCTTGCCACTTTGATATTTTACATTATGAGAAAAACACTAAAATGCGAATTTCTCAAAAATGTACTAATAGGATTTCATGATTTTTTTAGCAAAATGATGGACAAATCGAGGACTATATTTCCTATACATGGTATCTGGGGCTGATGCCTTATGAATTTATAAAAACAGCAACGATTTGGAATGGCAAAATGGCCAGATCGTTTGTTTTCATTTGCATTATGTGAATGGCGGCAATGCCCAAAATAAAATGTTATTTTAGTGATTAATATATATTTTATTAGTTGTTAACTGTTCAAATAATACAAAAATCACTGCTTTATCAAATTTGTTTATTTTCATTCATAAAAGGGGAAAAAGTCGACGATGAATACATAGTAAGGCAGAATTTGTTGTTTATCTACAGAAACAGGCTTGCCACTTGATATTTTACATTATAAAAAACACTAAAATGCAATTTCTCAAAATTACTAATAGGATTTCATGATTTTTAGCAAAATGATGGACAAATCGAGACTAATTCCTCAACATGGTATCTGGGGCTGATGCCTATAATAAAAAAACAGCAACAATTTTAAATTTTAAAAAAGGGTCACATTGTCATGTTTTCTGCATTATTTTTAATGGCGGCAATGCGCCAAATTACATAAGCTATTTGATATATATATTTTGTAAGATACTGATTTATTCATTTAATAATATATTCATGCTCATTTATATCGATTGCATATGTTAAATACCAATATATATCGTAAGTTAGTATTAAGTACCGATGTTAGTATTAAGTATGTTTTATCGAAAAAGGGCATCTGGCCACACCAGATCGCTCTGCCTCTTCTCTTTCCGGTGACGCTTGTAATGATCGAACGTATTTATAGACCGCGATAAGAATCTTGAAAATAAAGCAATCGCCAATACTCGAATATTCTGGCATATTTCAATTTTTATTAGTTTTTAATTGTTAAAATAATGACAAAATGCACTTGCTTTATAAAAATTTGTTTATTTTCATTCATAAAAATTTAAAAGAACACAAACTGCTCTTACGATATTTTCAAATGCTGCTCTATATCATCCAGCTTTTTGTTACGTTGTACTTAAGTTCATTTTGGAACTTCTAGTTCGCAATGCCTTTTTTGCGAACTTTTTTATGTTCACATAAAATTAATTAATTTTCTCGAAAACGTACTAATAGGATTGTCTAAATAAAATTGCAATAGCATCCCCACACTTGTACCTTTAATTTGTATATACCTTTTTTTGGGGCTGATTGTTCTAAAAAATGAATTTGAACTTGAAAACAAACATATTGGCAGTCATTTTGTATGGGGCTGTCTTTAGGTAGCTCACTCTTTCAAAATATCTCAAAACGACTAACAGGATTTCACATTTACTCATTAGAAAGGTAAGTTAGGCCTTCTTTAAAGCGGTTCCCGATCCCCTAAGCTGAATATTCAAGAAATGGTAAAAATGTAATCTCAACAACATGTTAATAGTTTTTAAACTGAAATGGTCAAATTGCATAAACAATAAATATATAATTTTCATAATTTGCATCACTTCATTCATAAAGTCAAAACCATTAAAACAACTCGATTAATCGGTGCGATAGTTCGATAGTCGTTGCTGGCCACCCGTGCAACGACGCACATCGATTACTAATATTCCACACTTTGTATATTTTTTATTTGGTTTGAATTTCGTCTATCAGTTGTGAGCTGCCAAATAAATCATATGTTTGCAAACGCATTTTCCGCGCACTTATGTGCACTAAAATTCTTCTAGAGTTCTTACGTGCAATTAAGTGAAATAAAATTATTACTTTTAAAGTTAAACGTATGTACATATTTACAAAAAAAAATTTGTGTTTGTGTTCTGTGCTTATTTGTTATACTAAAAAAATTCAGTTAATTTTGACCGTACCACTAACCATTTGAAAACAGCGAACGCGAGACTTCTGTGGACCGAAACTTTTGAGATTCGCGCTACATTTATTTTTTAAAATTACTATGTTGTCCTGTGATTGTCCAATGTCCAATATGAATCCCAACTATCACCAACTTTATTTAATATTTAATTTTTTTGGGAGCAATGTCGGTACACAGACGAAAACTTTATATGGTATGGCGCAACGAGTCCATTCCGACAAAAAAAATTTTCAGCAGTGGAAAGCTATATATTTCAAAACTATATAGATGTGAAAATGTATGATGAAGCAGAGGTCCAATTAATTGGCAAAAAAACTTCGAAACTTCGTGGCGAAATTGGCTGAAAAATGGAGAGTCAGCCACCAAATATAGCACAAGTTTGAGGAAAAAAATATATATATAGTGGTTAGACGTTCAATTTGAGTTAGTAAGAAACCAAGACTCGTGGGAGACCGGAAAAGCAGTGAGTGAATACAATGGTGGACTTGATACATACACTTTTATGTACATCAGATCCTCTTATATCCAATTTACGCAAGCCACAAAGTAAATCAAAAAACATAGAGGTAGATGCAGATATCTTGCAACTTTTGGGCAAGAGTTGTTTTGATTGTAATAATAGCTCAGATGACAGTAGTACTTCCGAGTCCTAATAAAAATGTATTATTTTCTATACAATTATATTTATTTTAGTTTTTTTTCAGTATTACAATTAAATTTTTCTATAAAACAAACAAGAAGAATACAAACACAAAAATGGCAGAATACAAATATTTTAGGAAAAAAAAATAAATAAATAAAAAGTTAAAAAGAATTGTTTTTAATATGAAAGTTTAATATATTTGTAGCTTAAAAAATTATAATTATAAATTTTAAAAGTTTTATCATGCTATCCGGATATGAAAAAATTAGAGTCAAAATATAGTAAAAAGTTGCAACTTTCACACCAAAAAAAATATAAATAGAAAAATCACAAAATTTTTTTTTTTTTTTACTTTACATTATAGCTAAATCTATTTGCAATTAAAAAAAAAATCAAAGTAAAAAACTTTTTTTCCCTAAGAGCTACGATTTTAAAACCGCTAGATGAGCCGTTTCACCCACTGTGCAACGTTTGAAATTGAGTGCTTGACGATCTTGGCAAAGTGGAATGCACTCAAATCGCATATGTTTTGTGTAGACATTTAACATAAAAGAGAGAGAAATCGTATTCGTACGGCTAATAAGCCATGTGTCCACTAGCAAGTTACTTGCGGAAGAAGTTCTGGAAGTATTTGCTGAGGTGTTTCCACTGAAACCAAAACTTGCGGAAATTTGATTCCAGAAGTAGTTTGTAGAAGTTTTACAACGAACTTGCAGCAAGAACTTGCAGACGTGTTTACACACAATGTGAGTACAGCTTGGAGTAGAGTTAGCTTTTTTAAAGAGTGACAGTATAAGAATGTCTTGTGGCAAAGTAGGCGTGGCTGCTGCCATCGCAGCATATTTAATATGTAAGAAAGAAACAACTAATTAACAACTTTCTTGGTGTTCCAAAACCAAATGTATTTTTTCTTTACTCCAAATAAATTTATTTTTTTCCATTTTTATTTACTTCGACAAAAAATCAAAAAAAAAATATAAAAAAAAAGTAAAATCGTTGCAGTTTACATAGCTGTGTTAAGGATTCTGTGTGCAAATAGTAATATATGGGGGTTTTGGGTATAAATATCAGACAGAAGGGGTGGGCGTGTCATCTAAATTTGTGTTGCATATCTGTGGCGGATGACACCCTGTAACCCCCTACCAAGTATGGAAACTCTAGCGCAAAAACTGAAAAAGATGTAGAGTGGGGCGGTATTAGTGGGCGTGGCATCAAAAATTTTGCTGCAAATCTGTTACGGATGTCACGTACAATGTTCCCACCAAATTTGGTGACTTTAGCCCAAAAACTGAGGAAGATTTAGAGTTTTCAGATTTAAGAGAGTGGGCGGGATAAGTGTGCGTGGCATCCAACTCCCTTTATTTAATGCAGATCTTTGGGGAATGGCCACTTCCGCCTCCTTACTAAACTTTGTGATTCTAGCCTAAAAACTGGCGAAAATACATGCATTCCGTTTTTTTACAGGGCGGTGGGGCATGTCCCGTTATTTGGGGGCGTTGCAACCAAATTTTTGATGCAAATCTGGGTCAGATTTTAGCATCTACCTTCATGTCAATTTTGGTGGCTATAGCTTCAAAACTGTAGAAGATACAGGCATTTTGTTTATAATTGGAGGGGCTGGGGCGAAATAGGTGGGCGTGGCATCCAGTAGTTTTCGGGAATGTCACCAGCTATCTTGCCATAAAATTTGGTAACTTAAGCTTCAAAACTGGCGAAGATACATACATTCCGGTTTTTATTAGGGCGGTGGGGCATGTCCCGTTGTTTGGGGGCGTGGCATCCAATGTTTTGATGCAAAACTTTGTCAGATGTCAGCATCTAACTTCCTACCAAAATAGGTGGCTATAGCTTCAAAACTGTAGAAGAAACAGGCATTTTTGTTTATAATTGGAGGGGGCTGGGGGCGGAAGGGGCCGAAGGGGCGGGCATGGCATCTAAACTTTTGATACAATTTTTTGAGGAATGTCACCAGCTATCTTGCCCCCAAATTGGGTAACTCTTGCTGCTCAAATGTGGGATATATATGCGTTTTATCGATTCGCACATCGAGGTGTATCGACTTGTTATCGATTTCCCATGCCCCCTGGGGTCGTAGAGCCCCAAATTTAACACTTTGTTTGACGAAGACATGTACCAAGATATTTGCAAAGTTTCAAGACTCTAGCTTTAAGGGTGTCGGAAAAAGTTGCGTTCATACGGACGGACAGACAGACGGACAGACACAAACCCAATATACTATGATACCTTTGGTATTAAAGTATAACAAAACAAAACCCGACGTATACCTGACTTCTTCCGCAAGTCTTGAAAACACTTGCAGTTCACAGCACGTTGCGCAAGTTACTTTCAGCAAGCAACGATCACGTGTTTCCACATAAATTCTGCAAGTTTTTCTTGGAAGCAAAAACTTCTGGAAGTCGACTTCTAATACGTGTTTACACGACAAAACTTCTGGAAGTCACTTCTGGAAGCAACTTCCGCAAGAAAACTTGCTAGTGGACACTCGGCTTTAAGCTTTTTGATTGACTTGCAGAGCGTGCGCATAAATAAGAGAGTTTGCGTAAATGGCCTATTACAACAGATAAGATAGAAGCGAGATTTTAAAATAATTTGTCAGCAAGCTAGGGATGTAAATTTGAATGGAAATACCGATGTCGATGTTCTTCGATGTTTTTAAAACGGAACATCGATGTGAGTTGATACATCGGGTCGAAAATTCGATGCATCGATGTATGTTCCATGTTTTGTAACCTTCCCAGTATTTAGAAAAAATAGAAATTAATTTTCTAGTTTAATAAAGCGTTTATTTTCCTTAAAACGTTTGCTTTCATAGCAGTCTTATTATTTTCAAAAATAAAAAAAATAAATAACAAAACAAAAATTTAACGCTTTCTTAGCAATCTTATGTACAAAACAAAATCAAAATATATGCCTTCGTAGCACCAATATTTGAATTATTAAAATACTTAAAAAAATATTTTTTGTCAATACTTTGTAAAAATAAAACACAACTAAGTCGATCTGGGTCTAGCCTATTTCTATTTTTAGTAAGGATATTTCCAACCGCTGAAAAAACTCGTTCAGAAGGAACCGAGGAACCTACTACCGGCAAAAATCGCAGCGCTACTTTGTGCACATTTGGATATGTACTTTTCATAGCTTCCCAAACGTGCAGCGGGTTACCCTCAAATGGTGTTAACGGCAATCGCAGATATGCGCTCATTTCTACTTCCAAATCCACATTCGGGCTATGAGACTGCGCCAGCTGGAAATGGTGGTCCCAAAAAGAATTTAAATGTGTTGACGCAGTGGTTGGTGCAATTTCGTCGTTTCCATTAGGCTCAAGCAATGATTTTATTTTAATTATAGCATTGGCACATGCTTGAGGGTCTTTAAAATGTAATTTCTTTAACCTTGGATCAAGCATTGTGGCCATTGCCAGAATCGATACCTAAAACAATAAATTATAATATATGCACATATGTATTTAAAATAAATAATAATTGACTATACCTGTTCTATTGACCCCATACGCCTTTCAATTTCGAGTAGCAGGAAATCCTCTAAATCTTTTGCCTCCGGTGTGTTGTCATTTAGATTAAGCAATTTGTCCTTCAAAATGCTAACAATTGGAATAACCATACTGGCCGTGCAATATTTGTCACCGCTAACTATTTTTGTTGCTTCCTCGAGGGGGCGCAGCATTGTTACTATGCTATTCAGCAGCTCAAATTCGCTTCCACTAAGCATTGTCAGTTCGCTGCGTATGTTTAATAGCACTTCGTTGACATATTGTTTGATTTCAAAAAAACGCGCAATCATGTAGTAGGTGCTATTCCATCTTGTTGCAACATCCTGAATCAACACTTTGTCTGTTAATTTTCTTAGTTGGTCACTGGCTATGCAACTCTTATTAAAAAAAGTAACTATTGTTTTTATTTTGGATATGCATCCATTTACAGACTCCCTTTGGATGGCAGATCGCGCTATAAGATTGAGAGTGTGCGCAAGGCACGGTAGGTGTTATTTACGCCCGAAAGCTATCTCAACAGCTTTGACAATATTTGCCCCATTGTCTGTGACAATAGCTGTTATTTGATGTTTCTCTATGCTCCAATCTGAACAAAAACTTTCCATCATTTCGCTAAGATACGATCCAGTGTGCCGATCGCTTAGCTCCAATACTCCAACGGTCAATGAAGCCATTTCCTGCTCAAGCATGAAATGAGCTGTAATTCCTAAATAGCTGCGCATTGACATTTGATCGGTCCATTCATCCGTTGTTAAACTTAAAGTGATTCCACTTAGCCGTGTTTTCCAAATATCTTTCATTACCGTGTATTTTTCATCAACCCATTTCGTTATATGATACCTTGAGGGCATTTTGTAACGAGGTGTAACTACGCTCATCAAATAAGAAAATCCTTTTTTTTCAACCTTTGAAAATGGCTCCACGTCTTGTGCTATCATATAAACAATAGCTTCGTTAATTTTTTTGGCGTTCTCTCCTTCTGTCCCAAACTCCGTTATGTTTTGAAAGCTTTTAAAAATGGATGCTTGCCGTGGTCCGACACTGCTACACGATGGTGCTTGCTCGACATTATCATTTTTTACCTTATGGACATTGCGAAGGTGGTCCTGCATGTTTGTTGTGTTGCCCGCAGTCCTAATTGTTTTGCCACAAATGTTGCACTTTGCGCTGTTTGCATCTATTTTGCTGAAATGTTCAGCAAAAGCTCGTCTTTGTTGTTATTCTGAAATATATGTAGCTACAATGTATACAAACTGCAAGAAGGCTTTTTTTTTACTAATTTAAGGAAATTTACTTACTTTGGCATTGCAAACACAGCTTTAATTCTCAGAATTTAAACAACTGATGTTGAGCAAAACATCGATGCATCGCTTTACATCGATATCAACGAAAACATCGGAAAACATCGGGAAATATCGCCAAAAATAAGACTGCGTACACACAGTGCATTTTTGATGCTGCAACTTTGGGCTTGTAGGCAAGGGAGGTAAGGAAAGCAGTGTTGGTAAAAAGTTGCACTGTGTCGAAGGCCTGCAACTCTTAACGTGCGTTCCCTTTTGTGCTCATTCCGATTTGTTGCCTGCAGGGTTGTTATTTTCAATAATCACTTGGCTTCAGGGCGGTTTATTTTGAAAATTATTTACAATAACGGTTATATGTTGTTTTTGTTTAAAGTTACAAAGCATAAATAACAAAAGAATGTGGAATCAAGCGAACACGGAATTGTTGCTGTCAAAGTATGAGCAGTACGAAAATCTTTATACTGTACGCCATATTGATTATAAGGATCGCATAAGAAAGTTAAAAGTTAAAGTTAAAGGTTGGCCGACCTTTCCGCCAATCTTTTATCCAGTCTTTCCTTTCCTTTTTTTTGGAAGCGGTTGCAACGCAATCCAACATATCTACAACGATTTACATTTCTTCCAAATTTGTGAAATCAATTGCTTTCACTGCTAGCATTGCAACATCTAAAAGTTCTACAGCAATTTCGTAATTTTCGCTCATTTTTTTAATTTATTTGATGCTCTGTGCAATTTGAGCTATACACCGATAATCAAAATATATCAGTGCGGCACAATCGAAAATTTTATCGAAAAGAAGCAGCAACTATAAGCATCGTGTGTACGTGAGTTGCAACTCAAAGCAACTTTCAAAAGAAAATCAACAAGAATGCATCAAAAATGCACCGTGTGTACGCAGTCTAAGTCGATGCTCGATGCATCGATGTTTTTTTGCATCACTAGTCGATAGTAACGGGACATGGTGTCGGACCGACTTGGGACAAGCGGAGGTATTTGCTGCGCACCTAGCCGAGCGATTTCAGCCTTTCAATCTTGCCAGCCTGCAACAGGTTGAAGAAACTCAGGATCAGCTGACCCAAGCGCTCCAAATGGATCTGCCAATCACGCCATTTGATCCTTGCGAGATAGCCGATGTCATTGCGCGACAGAGTAACAACAGAGCACCAGGTAATGACGTCATCTGCAACGCCACATTGAAGGCCCTGCCCAGTCAAGCGATCCTCTTCATAGCGTTGGTTTTCAACGCTATTGTGAGGTTGCAATACTTCCCTTATCAGTGGAAGCTCGGGATTATCTCCATGATCCACAAACTTGGCAAGCCGGAGAGGGAGCCCGCCTCCTACCGGCCGATCAGTCTCCTCCCTTCAATTTCGAAGGTGTTTGAAAGACTGATTGCTGCCCGGATTGTCAGGATCATGGAAGCCCAGGGGATAACCCCTGAGCATCAATTCTGTTTTCGTGCTGGCCACTGTACTGTCGAGCAGCTCCATCGGGTCGTCGAGCAAATTCTGACTGCCTATGACAATAAGGAATATTGCAACAGCCTCCTCTTAGACATTCGAGAAGCGTTTGATCGAGTGTGGCACATTGGACTTCAACTAAAAATCAAACAGACACTACCTGCTCCATATTTCGGGTTGCTGAAATCATACCTGGAAGGAAGGCGTTTCGCTGTGCGTTTCCATTCAGCACTCTCCATCGAGCACAATGTGGCAGCTGGATTTCCACAAGGTAGTGTCCTCGGCCCTTTGCTCCACTCCCTGTATAGCCACGACATGCCGCAGCCAGATATAAGATTATACGGGAATTCTATGTTGGACACATTTGCCGATGATGTGTGCGTCACCTACAGGTCCCGATGCGAGCACGACGCAGCTGAAGGTATCCAGGACTTTGCATATCGGTTCTCGGAATGGGCAAGGCGTTGGAACATCGGCATAAATAGCAGTAAATCCACCAACGTCTGCTATACTTTAAAGCGGAGAACGCCACCGACTGTCTATATTAAGGAAGCCACCGTACCACAGCCGAACGCAGCAAAGTACCTTGGAGTGATTCTGGATCGCAGACTCACATTTGCCAAGCATGTGGCTGCTATCAGAACGCGATTACGTGCTAAGGTGGCGAAGCACTACTGGCTACTCTGTTCGCGCAGTAAATTGTCTCTCTCCAACAAGCTGACAATTTACAAACAGATTATAGCACCGAACTGAAAGTAAGGGTGCCAAATCTGGGGCTTGGCTTGTGACAGCCAAATCAAAAAGATCCAGGCTATTCAGAATAAGGTCGCAAGACTCATCACCGGCTGCGAGTGGTTCGTGCGAAACACCATCCTACACAGAGACCTGAAACTCACAACGGTATTTGACGAGATAAACCAGCACTCGAGTCGATACCATGACAGGCTGGAACGCCACAGAAATCGGCTGGCCAGCGCTCTAAGCAGATCTCGCCCACCAAGGAGGCTTAATAGACGACAACCGAGGGATCTCATTTCCCGATCTCTTTTGACAAGGGTCAGCAGAAGCTGACAATACAGATCTTCTTATCTGTGATTGTTATTTATTGTATCGTTATTGTCTTTGTTATATGTTATATGTAAAAATGATAAAGCTAACTAAAGTTAGCCGGTGCGCCTGAAGAGGGTGAATGAAAAGAAACCAAGGACACAAAGAGGTCACTGGTTTCCCCGTATTCCTTAATAAATATAAATAGAGAACTTAAAACAAAAACAAGTAAAAACGTTGCAGTCGGACGCAACCGACTGCGATATACTTTGATACCAGTTTACATAGCTGTGTTAAGGATTCTGAGTGCAAATAGTAATTTATGAGGGTTTTGGGTAAAAAAATCAGGCAGAAAGGGGAGGCATGACATTTATCTGTGGCGGATGGCACTTTCTATCCCCCTACCAAGTTTGGAGACTCTAGCGCAAAAACCGACAAAGATATAGAGGTGGGCGGTATAAGTGGGCGTGGCATAAAAATTTTTATGCACACCTGTTACGGATGTCACAACCAATGTTCATACCAAATTTGGTGACTCTAGCCCAAAAACTGAGAAAGATATAGAGGTGGGCGGTATAAGTGGGCGTGGCATCCAAAACATTGATGCAGATCTGTAACGGATGTCACTACCAATGTTCATACCAAATTTGGTGACTCTAGCTTAAAAACTGGCAAAGATACGTGCATTTCGGTTTTTTTTTAGGACGGTGGGGCATGTTCCGTTGTTTTGGGGCGTGGCATCCAATGTTTTGATGCATAACTTTGTCAGATGTCAGTATCTACCTTCATGTCAATTTTGGTGGCAATAGCTTCAAAACTGAAGAAGATACAGGCATTTTTGTTAATAATTGGAGGTGGGCTGGGGGCGGAATAGGTGGGCGTGGCATCCAAACTTTTGATGCAGTTTTTTGAGGAATGTCACCAGCTATCTTGCCATCAAATTTGGTGACTCTAGCTGCTAAAATGTGGGAAATACTTGTGTTTTATCGATTCGCACATCGAGGTGTATCGACTTGTTATCGATTTCCCAGGCCCCCTGAGGTCGTAGAGCCCTAAATTTAACACTTTGTCTGACGAAGACATGTACCAAGATATTTGCAAAGTTGCAAGGCTCTAGCTTTAAGGGTGTCGAAAAAAGTTGCGTTCATACAGACGGACGGACTGACGGACGGACGGACAGACGGACGAACGGACGGACATTGCACAAACCCAATATAAAATGAAACCTTTGGTATCAAAGTTTAAAAATTTACGTTAACATGAGTTGGCATATTTAGTCCCAATTTCTTAAAGTCCGGTTAGGTAAAATAAATGACGTTTAGTCAAATTTGAGTTTCTCAATGTCCGGTTAGGAGTAAATGAAAAACAAACTAACCGAAAGGCTGGGTCGCGTTTAAAATTTAAGCTGATTTTTTGTCACGATATATCGTTAAGAACTATCGTTAAGGCAAACAGCTGTTTTTGAATTGTTTATTTATTTTGTTATTAAATTAAAATGGCATCACATAAAAGAGTGTTTTATGTCCATGCATTTTACTGAACTGGAAGATGCCAAATTTATACAGGGGCTCAGGCTTACAAAATCTACGTGCAAAATCATTCTTGCAAGTATTGTAGATCAATTGGCTTGCAATAGTAATAGGTAAACAATTTAGTTTCTTTTGCGCTCGAATTAATCATATGTGGGATTTAAAACAGAGATCAATGTTGCCGGAAAACAGCAAAAGTCAGCTGAACCGCTCGCTATATTTGGCACAATGTGTATATATGTGGCAACGCTGTTAAGGCGATAGGTACTTAGCGATAAAGGGTTAATTTGGCTTTGAGAAAACCAAACCGTTTAACTCTATCATTAAATTAAATTTTCGTTTAGCTAAACGAAAATTTAACCGGACATTGAGAAATTGGTCTAAAGTGAAAAAATGTTTTGGTCGAATGAGTAAATTGAGCTGCTCAATATCAACAGCACGACCATTTAAATAATGTTCGAAGTGTATTATACACAGACCGAGTGAAGCACAATAACAGTTTTGCTTCAATTTATGAAGTATTAAAAGTCAAAGAGCCCAAAATCACAATTGAGGCAATAAAGTCGAAAATACATATTTTGCGCGTCAATTCAACAAGGAAAGCCGACTAATTGAGGCAAATATAAGCCAAAAAAATATGGTATTTTAATTTAATGGAGTTTTTGGGTGCCCATACCCAAATGCGGGAGTCATTTTTAGGTCTTTGCGATGTATGTAAAATTAGATTTAGTGAGTTTGACATCAATATAATTATTAAATGTTTTCAGGACAACTGGGACTTAGATAAAGAGGATCGGATGGACTCCGTCAGCAGTGCAACACCATCACCAGTACCGTCATCTTCAGCAGGACTGCCATCGAGAAGGGTTTGTTTTTATACCCTTAACCCTTAAAATGGGTAAATAAGGGTATAATGGTTTTGTGCAAATGTATATAACAGACACAAGGAAGCATCTCATCTCATCTCATCATCCCATATATATATATATTCTTGATCAGCATCAACAGCCGAGTCGATCTAGCCATGTCTGTCGGTCCGTCTGTCTGTATGAACGCGCCGATCTCAGAGACTATAAGAGCTAAAGACTTTAAACTTGAAACTTAAACTCTCCTATACCATAAGCAGATCAAGTTTGCTTGCCCAAACTTGTTTAATTCAACTTGTTTAATTAATATATAAACGCCCTCGAAATTTAAGTGACGATATTGAAGGAGTGGAGGCTTTAATTGCGAACCGAATGGGACAAAAAACAGAATATGATTCCCTTGGAACAATGGTTGCCTCGCAATTGAAAAAAATGAAAAATGACAATCTTCGCGAGGACACCTGCTGGAAAATTCAAACAGTGATGCGGGAAGCGTTAATTGCTGACAGGGATTTAAGCGAGCAAAGTTTTACCAAAAATTAAAAAATTCATCAAATAAATTCATATGTTGTTCAACCTTATCCACCTCCACATAAAAATCTTTTTTGAATATCAAAAATATCATGAGATCCGCATGACTGCTCTGACTGATGACCCCTGGGCCCAGCCCACAGAATGGTTCCGGACCATGAAGAGGAGTACTAGCCCCCTTTCTAGCCATGATGTCGGCCATTTCATTACCGGGAATCCCCGCATGCCCTGGTACCCAGTAAATAGTAACTTTATTATTACTATCCAACCTATTGAGTGTTCCTATACATTGCCACACTAGTCTGGAAACAATCTTGTGTGCACTGAGTGCTTTGATTGCTGCCTGACTATCTGAGAAAATGGCTATGTCCCTACGATGGTAACCCCTCTCAATGTTGAAGGAGGCACATCTCTCAATCGCGTGCACTTCAGCTTGAAAGATGCTGGCGAATTTCCCTAGAGGTTCGTGGTATTTGAGTCGAGGTCCACAGACACCCGCACCCGCCCCGTCCTCTGTTAGTGAGCCGTCAGTGTACCATCTAATAGCGTGTGGTTTCACAGCATAGGTGGTAGACATGTTGGTCCACTCCGACTTGTTACTAAGTTCTGTTTTGAAGAGTTTATCAAAACAAAACTGGGCTATCTGAACATCCTGGGAATATTCCAGCAACAGGTCAGTAGCAGACGCAGCCGAATCAGCTGGTCCTGCCTCTGTTAACCTCATAATAGATCTACGCGCACTGTGTTTGATATACAAATGCAGTGGTGGAAGTCCGAGCAGCACATCCAGAGCTGTGGATGGACAAGTGCGCATAGCGCCCGAGATGCACTTGCAGGCAAGTCTCTGGAGCTTGCCCAGTTGCCTTCTCGTGACATCAAGGTCAGCGCGCTTTGCCCAAACCACAGCCCCGTAGCTGACTATGGGCCGCACCATGGCAGTGTACATTCACAGCAGAATCTTTGGAGACACACCCCAGTTCTTCCCTGCAAGAGACCTACAGCTCATTAGGGCCATAGTGGCCTTGCGAACAGCATTTCCACATGTTGTCTCCACAGTAATCGCTTGTCTAGGATGACACCCAGATAATTGACTTCTGTGGAGATCGGTATTACTATACCCCCAATGGTTATGGGCCTAATGGATTTCAGCTTGTAACGATTGGTGAAGGCTACAATTGTGGTCTTCGCTGGATTGATATTCAGCCCCACGTCACTGCACCAGTCTAAGCTGAGTTTTAGACCCATTGTTATCCTATCGCACACTGTGCTCTCAAAGTTACCCTTGCAGATCAGAGTGATGTCATCAGCATAGCCTTGACATTCGAACCCATTTTCTGTGAGTTTATCTAACAGCTCATCCACCACAAGGCTCCAAGGCTCCGCTATTCTACTTTCAAGAAGTTTACCCAACCAGAACGTGAGTCCTGTCTCAATTCCCCTTCTACAGAGTGCTCTAATAACAACATCAGCTGTGTTGTCGAAAGCACCCTCTATGTCCATAAAGGCACAGAGAGCTACCTCTTTTGCCTTTACAGAGCGCTGGACACTGTCAACCAGGCTCAGGAGAGCCGATTCAGTTGACTTACCTACTCTGTAAGCATGCTGATGCGCATGCAAAAGACTAAGCATCAAGTGCGAGTTTCTGATGTGATTGTCCACAATCTTTTCAAGGGTTTTCAGCAGGAAGGAGGTTAGGCTGATCGGCCTAAAGGATTTGGGATGAAATGGGTCTTTCTTTCCCACCTTCGGGATAAACATCACCCTAGCCGTTCTCCATGCCCTAGGAATGTAGCCCATAGCTAGACTCCCCCGGAAACTACTTAAAAGAAACAACATTAGCTGTTCAACACCCTTCTGAAGATGGATGGGAATGATGCCATCCATCCCCGGAGCCTTGTTGGGACTAAGTGTACTCACTGCCCACCTAATCTTTTGCTCAGTTACGATCGCTGCAGCCAGGCTCCAGTCATGTCTCCTGTTGGGGATCCTTTCGAAACTGCTGTCTGCATTTGAGATGGTTCTACAAAGAGGGAAATGAGTTTGCAGGAGGAGTTCCGCTTTCTCCTTCTCATCCTCTGTGAACGACCCATCCGATCTCTTTAGGCAAAGCTCAGAGAGTACTTTACCTTTTGAGATCGCCCTAAACACTCTGGACGCTGGTGCGGCTTGCTCTATACTGGAACAGAATTTCCGGAAGTGAGCCCGCTTACTATACCGGATTTCCTTGTTATACTCTGTTAGCTTTTTGGTATATAACTCCCATTTATTGCTACTCTTCTTAGCTGCGTTAAACAGCTTCCTAACTTCTGCGCGAAGCAGCCCAAGCTTCTTGTTCCACCAAGGATTGTCCCTGCTGGAGTCTATTTGCTTGACAGGACAGCTTGCATGATAAGCATCCAAGATAGTCTCGCCTACTTCTACTGAGAGATGTTCGAGATCCTCCGGAGAGGATACTCTCCTACTCTGGTTCAGTCTACTCAGGTTTGATCCTAGACAGGACTGATAGAGTGACCAATCAGTCCGTCGTGGATTCCTGATAACTTTGCTGAAACTGAGGTTGCTGTGGATGTCGAAGAGAATAATTCGGTGATCCGACATTGACGGTTCTGAGGAGACCTTCCAGTTGCGAACCAACCGGGAGCCCCCCTCATTGCCGAAAGTGATATCAAGCACTTCGGCCCTTGTTTTAGTAACAAAAGTTGGTTCAGCCCCAACATTAAAAACGGTGAGATCCCTGGATACTAGATAATCAAATAAACACTCACCTCTGCTGTTGTTGTCCGTGCTTCCCCATGCAACACTGTGTGCGTTGGCATCGCAACCTAGCAGCAGGGGTAGTCTTTTGCTGCTGCAGTGTTGCACCAGATCCTGGACCTCTGGTGGAGGGGCATCCGTCACGTCACCCGGGAAGTATGCTGACGCCACCACAATACTCCCGAAATCGCTAGTGATCATCACCGCTACTAGATCTCTGTTGAGAAATTTTGATAGACAGAGAAAGTTAATGTGCTTTCGCACCAAGATACAAGCTCTCGGTGATGCCTCCCTAACGTCTGCAATTAGTTGCATACTCACTTGATTTAGGCCGCAGATCCTGCCCTCGCGTGGTGCAGGTTGATCTGTGCCACGCTGGTGACTACCATCCTTAGAGCTCTGGTTCGCCCTCCGATAGCGTCAGATAGGCATCTGACTGCGTATCAGAAGGTTTCCGCTCATCATCGGATGGCTTCTCATTGCTGGAGTGCTCCTCTACACGTAGGCGCGACAGGTCCAGCCCCTGAAGAGATACCGAGTCCAACTCGGCATCTATTTTAGCCAACGCCTCAGCCTCTGCTGCCTCGACCGTGAGGGGGCAGGAGGGCGCCACTTTGGCTGCTGCCGATGACGTGCCGGGCACATCGTCGGCGTTCACCTCCGTGGACGCTCCCACACCCACCTGCTCCTGCTTCTTATGCAGTCGGCACCTCAGCTGGCCGAAGCGGTAGCTCACCAGCATGCTCCTATTTTTAAGAAGCGCGAGCGCCTCGTTGTCCACACCCAGCGTCAACACCTTACCGCCACTCGACTCCAAGTGCCGGATCACGCGCCATGTTTCGGTGAGGAGACCCTGGTGCTGACATCTGGCACCTTTGACTCTAACCACACCTTGGCATCGTTGTCCATACAGTCTACCAAGACTAGACCATCCTGGAACTGGATGCCGTTAAAGTTGAGCGCTGAGGTCCAGCCCTTCCTCATCTCGTCGACGAGTGCCTGCTCCACCGCCGTCAGCTCTTCCTCCGACAGCAGCCTTTTCGGGTAGTCACTCGCCAGAACAGCCAAGTAGGTGCCCTTGGCTACACTGGCGTAAGTGGCCGCCTTGTGAGGTCCTTGAGCCCTCCTGAGCTGCAGCGTTCTTCTGCCCCTTCGGTTTGACCTTGGGGAGATCAGACGGCGACGTGTGAAGCAGCTGCCTTTTCCTCCCCGCAACGGCCTGGCCGTCGACTCTTTCAACAGGAGACCCGTTCGAGGCACGGTGCTCCAGTGCCTTTCTACGAGCCTCTTCCGGCATGTGGGGCCAAGCCCCTGCGCGGCGACAGCTTACCACCATCGTCCAGAGCCGCCTCCTCTATCCGCTCTGCTAACTGTGTTGCGGTTAAGTCCCGCCTAATGTATTTATTAATTTTGTTCTCCATAAATTAATCCCACGAGTGTAGGAGAGAGAAGTACCAGCGTGTCATAGCCCCATTAACACGCTGGGGCCAGGTATACTCACCGAGGCGGCCAGGTATGAGGCTCCGTCCAAATACAGTCGGTTACCCCTGACTGCAAACCAACCAATGGGCACGGAACGCATAACACCCTGGCTTAGGGGGGTGAAGCGGCACCCTTGCCTCAGGACGTCACCACCGCCCTTGTGAGATGTTGGGGATAGGATGTGGGTAGGAACACGTGTAGGAATTTGGGTGTGTGTAAGACTATGTATTAAAGACGGTCAGACAAGCGCCTTGGTACCTAATACGGTTTGGTACCCGCTGTTGTCCGGGACTGCTTATTCACGACAGATCGCTATTCGCAGCTAACCTCCACTGGAGGCCTTGCGCTATCCGCAACCTGCGACCCGTTCGGTGGCTTCAGCTAGCCCACCTCAGAACCACCTCACTAGTTCTTTAGTACCGAATACTGGGAAGGTTACAAAATATGGAACATACATCGATGCATCGAATTTTCGACCCGATGTATCAACTCACATCGATGTTCCGTTTTAAAAACATCGAAGAACATCGACATCGGTATATTCATTCAAATTTACATCTCTACTATCGACTAAATGCTCCTTTCTCGTGCAACGCCTTTTAATAGCGCGCGTGGCCTTCCAGAGCGAATGCGTCGCTTCGCTTTCAACTCCAGTGTTGGCAAGCCTTTCGTCAAACCATGCGGATTTGTGCAGCACTAACGCTCGGCGGAGTCTGCTCAACGCTCGATTCCATTCTATCTTGTCCAGCGGGTGGCGAGACCTCGTCCACCTAGTGCGTAAGCGCCTCTTCTCAGCTATGAGCAGTAGGATCTCCCTGGTTATTGGGATTCGATCTGCCGCGGGCTGCCGAGATATGCTGCGAGTTGCCAGTCTAGCTGCTGACTTGATATTGTTGGTGAGCAGATCAATTGCATCATCAACGTCCTGTCCAGAGTTTAAGGTAATGTTGAGGGGCAGTGTGGACTCCAGTATCGATTGGAACATCTCCAGGTTAGTACGCCTAGTGATTAGCCGCTCCATCTTAGGGTAGCATATTGCCCCCGCATCCAGCATAATTATCAGAGGCAGGTGGTCGGAGCTAAGCTCAACAACCGCACTTATGTTAGCGTGGATACCCAGCACACCTCTTGTGAGCCTCTACTGCCGTACGGGTATCTTGTTGGTCCTCCTGTTGCTAACGAGTTCACCTCCGAGTTTAGGACGAGATTCGCTAGTGCAAGGCCTCTTTGGTTGCTCCTTCCCGCACCCCAGAGCCAGTGGGACGCATTCCAATCGCCCGCAACGATGAATTTAGTCCGAAACTCTTCCAGAATGTCCTTGAAATCGTCCGTAGACCATGAAAACCTCGGGGGGCAGTAGACCGCTCCAAAGCTTATAGGGCCAAGTGCCGTTTCAATCGCCGCTGGCGCAAGTTGCACCTTGGCAGTGGCTATTGGTGTTAGCGGGAAGTGGGCAAGGCTAGATTTGATCAAGATAGCTGCCCCGCCTTTGGCGTTGTCAGCACTCGGATCATTGGCAGTGTAAGCAACAAAGCCGAATAGCTTGGGCGTCTCTTCCCCCTTGCAGTGTGTCTCGCTGAGCAGTAAAACATCGATTTCATGATTTCGCACGAAGCACTCCACTTCAGGCAACTTCGTGGATACGCCGTCGGCGTTCCACACTAGGATGCGCAGTGGCATCATTATGGGGCTTGCTGCGCATGTAGGGCAGTGAGCAGACTAAGAATCTTTATTTATTTATTTACTTATTTACGCCAAAGAGCAACAAAAAAAGTTCTGGCTAAACCTTATAACTACTTAAACACTAACAACAAATAAAGCTACAAATTTAGAATTATAAGAAAAATCAAATCGCAATTCGATCGGCAACATATTATAAGTTCTCAAAGCTCTCGAGATAGGCTCATTAAATCCATAATTAGTACGATGAGCACTTATAAAGAAGGTACTAAGAGCCCGCAGAGACCTTGATGGGGTTAAAAAATTTACCTTGCAAAGGAGATCAGGACAATCAATCCTACCCCTTATGATATCATTTAAGAAGGCAAGTGCAGCAATTTTGCGCCTATCCTCTAAGGTAGATAATTTGACAAGGCGACATCTATCTGCATAACTAGGAATTGGCTCAGTAAACCCAAGAGGCAATAAAGCAAATTTAAATTTAAATTGTAACATATAGTCAAGATGCTTGACAAAGCTAAGTTTATAATCAAAAATAACTCCAAGGTCTAGTGATTCATTTCTGATAGGCAAATACGATCCATCAATCGAATAAGTAAAGCTAGTTGGGCTTCGAGCTCTAGAAAATCGTACAAAAAAGCACTTAGATAAATTGAGTGGGAGAAGGTTCTGACGACACCATGTGCAGATTCTAAGTAAATCCTCCTGGAGATCAATGCAGTCAGATGCTGTCTTAATCACTTTAAATAGTTTACGGTCATCAGCATACAAAAAATGATTGGCACTACATAAACTGTATGAGATGTCATTTATAAAAAAAATAAACAATATAGGTCCAAGGACACAACCTTGCGGAAGCACAGAAGGTGCAATGTAAGGCGATGAAAGCTTACCGTTAACTACCACTCGATAGGATCGCTGGTCAAGGTATGATCTAAACCAATCTAGGAGGGAAGAGTGAAACCCAAACTGTGCAAGTTTTGCCAAAAGCGCATTGTGACAGACTTTGTTAAATGCCTTAGCAAAATCAGTATAGATTGTGTCAACCTGAATCCGATTTTCAAGTGCATTAATGGAGAAATTAGCAAATACTGCAAGATTGGTCACAGTAGATCTGCCATTCATAAAGCCATGCTGGCTAAAGCTTATATACGATTTAAAAAAAAACGTTAGACGCTTTGCAACAACACGTTCAAATAACTTGGAGACATTGCTCAGTTTAGCGATAGGCCTGTAGTTAATTATTAAGCTTTTGGATGAATTTTTATGGACAGGTGTCACAAGTCCAGACTTCCATGCTTTAATAAATGTGCCTGTCAAGAGGGACTTAGAAAATAGTAATTTGAGTGGCTCAGAAAGCTCAATAATACAAGATTTCAGAATGAGTGAAGAGATACCATCACTGTCAGGCATAGCTGAGGAGTTAAAGTCGGTCACAGCTCCAATTACACCCAACTCTTTTTTACACGGTTTTTTTTTACACGGATTTGAAGTTACACGGTTGAAAAATTTTTTTAAAATTTTTTTATTTTTGTTATTTAGTACGGTTTTGTAATTATGTTTGTTTTTACAACACTTGGCACCATTGCTGATATGAACATACATAGTAGTATCTGGGGAAATCCCCTTATTCGAAATTTCTTAAGGCGCGTTTACAATGTCAGCGTGAGATTGGAAAATGTTTTGTCTCTGTCTGACACACATATTTTTCACATAAGTTCTATAAAAGATTTCTTAATAAAAAAGTCGACGGCGCAAGACCTTTCGAAAAGTAATCCGACAGCTCAAAACTCTATTACCGGAAGACACTCACCATTGGATTTGATGAATATCTCCAGTGGTGATACCGACTTTAGTCCACATCGTCGCAAACAATTGCTCTTGTTATCAAGTAGCGACGAATAATTATGTAGCTATGTAAATATTTTTTCTTTATTTCCATTCTAATATTTCTGTTCTTTAATTCTGGATTAACATATTCCAATATGAATTATGTATTTTAAGTTTAAATGCTCATTAAAATGCCATATGATAATACAATTTGTATGAAATTTTATAGTTTTCAACTTTTTTTACACGGTTTTTCGAAGTAAATATAGTTCTTTATTTCATCTTACACGGTTTTCAAATCACACGGAACGTATCCCTCGTTTTACTATAGAAAACGCCTCTTTTTTTACACGGTTTTTTTTTACACGGATTTCTGAGAAACGTATCTACCGTGTAAAAAAAGAGTTGGGTGTATGTCACTACTCGAAATATATTAGATATTAGAAAGAATATCTGCATTATACCAGTCACGGCTTGCCTCAAAGTTGGAGCTAAAAAACTGAGTAAATAATTCAGCAATTGATTCTTCAGAACTAGCAATAACTGAAGCAAAGGTCATGGAGGACGGTGTGGTTGAGCAACCCTTTTTAGCCCTAACAAAAGACCAAAACGATTTGGGATTAAGCTTAACCCCCGCTTCGACTTCAGATATATATTGGTTATAAAGAAATTGGTTCAAAAACTCAAATTCACGCTTATGAAGCTTATAGCGCTCCCAGTCTAAAGAGTTACAGGAGGTAGCATATCTTTTAAAATATTTGTTCCTTAGGTTTTTTAATTTCTTTTATCCTGCAGTGTACCAAGGTAGTCTCGGATTGTGCCTTTTAGTAGTGGAGTTGATTGCCATTATGCGCTTAATAGATGTTAAAAACCAGTCATATGCACTTTCCAGATCGAGTTGCGATAAGATTATTTCCCAATCAATATTTAATAGAGAAGCTTTAATACTAGTAATATTAGATTGTGTAAAAAGATATTTGACGTTATTACCCGAGTGCGGAGTAGCTCGAAAATCATAAGTCTCTAAGACTAAGAGAATAGGCTCATGGTGCATATCACAATGCGTGAGAGGAGCTGGACATGAGCCAATGGAAAATTTATTTTCTAAAGATATAAAAATTTGCGCAATTTTTTGAACACATTATTAACCTGCACCAAGCCCATACTGAAAAGATCATCTAAGTCCATCCATCTACATCCAAGTCTCAACCAATACTATGACATCAAAATCGCAATCAGTGGTTGCCATATGCATATCTGCTGATTTGGTCCGCATGCCAGCAACGTTTTGGAAATATATTCGTAGAGACCTAGCGCCAGTATTAGTTATCGCCGACGCGTTTCGTTTATGTGAATGCATTCGAGGCAGGTCCGCACCCGGTAAAATTGTAAACAAATAAAAACTAAGATTCAAAAATGAAGCTCTGTTGATAGCATCATAAGCAGCAATATCCAGCGCCGCCGTCACACAAAGCGTAGGCATCGAAGAGAGCGTAGAGATTTGACGATAAGAATAAATTAACTTCCACAAAAAGTTAAGAGAAGATAGCGCAGCAAATAAGAGTGGATGCAGGCGTTCAAAGTTCATACAATCATAAGCATTGGAAACACCGCACAAACCAAGCAATGATAATATGAGTTGTTGTTGTAGTCCAAACGACGAGCGAGAGAGCAAGTGGAAATAATGTCCGAAACCATCCGACGTCGAGAGCGCACGATCGTGACCGCGCTCTCGCACAAAGAACGATTGCGTTGCTAATGTTTGTTGTTGACTAACATATGCAGACGTGAGTGCAAGAGCGGCAACATTAAAACCACCAGAGGCGCCGAAACTTAGGGGTTTTTTGAAGCTGAAGATTTGTTTTGAGGAAATGGTGTAGACGTCCGTTGCTGCTCCAGAGTAACCAAATTAACCGGAGTATTTTTTTTCTTATCGGGACGCGGTTTATTAATAAACCTGGCCACTCTAACACCAAGAGGCCAAAATGAGTTATTGAAAACAGCTGAAAAATACTGCTCCGGAACTCCAAGTTTAAAGTTGATAAACTACAGTAGATCAGGATCAGCATCCTTCTTGATGAGCTTAAAACATTTAAGCAAATCAGTTTGCACCTTCAACTTTTCGGAGACAAACTTCAACACCGCCTCTGGTTGCATTCCAGTTGAGAATTTACCAACATGAAAATATTTCAAACTCTGCTTTACATGAAGGCCAGCGAATGCGGGAGCGATACCAACAACAAGCCTTTTGTTGTTTTTAGCACGTCTCTTTCGTCGGCTAAGCACTTTGACGAAGTCATCACCTTGGCGAGAGTGCGCGTCACTCTCACTGACAGCCGATTGAATGGGTTCATTCACCCTGATTGCAGTTATATTTTGCGGAGTAACAATTAACAGGGTGTCTTTTAAAGAACCGGCACCGTTTACGTTGTTAATTTTGCAATAAAGATCATTATAGAGTTTTTCAAGTTTATGGATCTTTTCACAAAGCTCGTCTATTTTAACGTGCGAGTCATTAGCCAAAAGGCAGTAATCACACTGCCACAGGAGATTAGGCGCATTAGTCAATGTTTTAACAACGTCAGCAAACAAGTTAACGCAGGTCAAGTGAAATACTCGACGGCAAAGAGAAGCGCACCGCACAGCCTCAAAGCAGCGAAGTTGACTCGGCGTCACTTCAGCTTTGCACTCAACACAACCGCGAGACATTGCGAGCAAATAAAACACGTCCGTTTGCAGCAAGAAAACAATGACGAATCTGCCCCTGCTGCTGTGTCTGTTGTTGCTGCTGCTTTAGCATCATCATCATAAGCTCCATCTGCTTTTCTTGGAGCGCCCGGAGTGAGTTAATGCTATTAGCCAATGAGTTGAGGATGGTTTCGATGTTGTTGCTGGTGTCCGTCAAATGCTGGAGTGAATCTCTCGTCGTCCTTTGTCGGCTGCGGCTCCGGTCGTTACAGTGGTGCTGTTGGGACTGCTGCTGGTGCTGCTTTGCTACGTCTGCATAGGAGACGCCGCCTTGAAGGTTAGCAGTCGGCCTGCTTCCAGTGGTGTAGCGTGGCAAACTTCTCTCAGTGCCTTCAGTTTTGCTTCCACTCTTGGGCTTCGAGCGTTGTAGATACTCCCGGTACTTGGTGCAGCCCGAATAGTTGGCTGGGTGCTCTTTACCACAGTTGTAGCAAGTGCATTTATCACTGCGTGGGCGAGGGCAATCCCTGGCAGGATGCAGTCCACCGCACTTCACACTTCGCCGTGTGACCAAACTGCTGGCATCGGTGGCATTGCACGATTGCAGTGCGCTTACGAAGTGGCTCTATTACCACTCTCATATGGCATAGAGTCTTCACTGCCAGAATCTCCTTGTTATTGGCCGCAGTGGCAATATTAATAAAAAATAAATTGACTGGCTTTGTTGGGGGAGTGCCAGGTTCGCTGCGCTTTAGGGGCGTATGTACGTCAAGTACCTTGTGACCAACTTTTTCAATCTCTTCTTTGATCTGGCTGGGCAGCGTGCTGTGGTGCAGACCTTTTACGCAGACTCTATACGGTCTTTCCTCCTTCAGCTGGTAGCAATAAAACTCGTATTCCTCTTTCTCAAGCCAGCTGACGATGCTACGTAACGTGCTTGCATCAGCGGCGTAAAGTCGCATGACACCACCCAGTGATGCTCTAGCTTCGATCTTGCTAACAGTAACCACTTTTTTAATGCCCAACATCAACAAGTTGACGTTGTTGACACCTTCAAGCACGATTGGTGGTGGCTTTGGTTGCGCTTTGCCAGTAGCCGCCCTCTTCTGCGCAGCTATTGCAGCTTGGCAGCTAGTACTGGGCTGCTCGTCACTTCCGAGTTCAGATTCTAAGTTTGCTGGCGTGTCCGCGAGGAGCCCGAAGCGATTTGATCCGATCGGCCGATCGGCCATTGTAGCTAGATTGGCAGATATCATCCTTCATGCCAGGGTTTAATTTCTTCCTCTCAAAATTTGGAGAAGCGCCTGGTATTGGCTTGCGCTTTATAGTTTGGAAGCGCAGCACTACTGCGTCATCTGAAGCAGAGCTTAGATTGCTGGTGTGTATCCCAGCTGGGAATCCATTGGCGCTCGAGGAGGGGCCAGTAGTCGGAGTCACAGTCGTGACAGCCTCGGCTACGCCGTCCATCATCACAGGTACATTGACGGATTTTCTAAGCGCCTCGCCCAGAATCTCTTTGTTTTTATACCCTTAACCCATAAAATGGGTAAATAAGGGTATAATGGTTTTGTGCAAATGTATGTAACAGACAGAAGGAAACATCTCCGACCTCATAAAGTATATATATTCTTGATCAGCATCAACAGCCGAGTCGATCTAGCCATGTCTGTCTGTCCGTCTGTCTGTCTGTCTGTCTGTCTGTCCGTCTGTATGAACGCGCCGATCTCAGAGACTATAAGAGCTAGAGACTTCAAACTTGAAACTTAAGCTCTCCTATACCATGAGAAGATCAAGTTTGCTTTAAATTTTCGATAACACTTATGGTTTCCGATATACACATGTGATCGATAACAAAAAATTCTTGAATTTCAAAATTGTGAAAACGAGGTTTTAAACTATTGATAAAATAATGAACATTTGAAAAAATTTGATTCAAATCGGTTGAGAAACACCGGAGATATCGCAGTTTGAAATTTTGTCATATTAGTCACTGGAAAAATACACACAAATGACTGAACGCGTTACGTATGGGGTTAAGGGTATGTCCTAGTCGGGATTTCTCGACTAGAGCCTTCTTACTTGTTTATTTTCATGCTGTCTCTAGCTTTCGTTTTTAAAGTACGCCTGAAAGTATGCATCCGATCACCAGGGTCCTAGCCGAGACTTGAACCCTGGGATAGTTGGAGCTTTAAGCTCAGTAGCTAGTGTTTGTGCACGATACAACCAGTGTCACAAACCCGAAAGCACAAAGCTTTCGTGAACGACGTGGTCAGTAAGCTTTCGTAGCTAAACGTTTACCGTTTTAAATGCACAGTTATTTGATCGTATGTTCTTTTCAACTTATGTTTTCACGTTTCTTATCGCGAATCGAATCTCGATGCGCTCGAAAATTGCAGACGTCTGCATACGACAACCGTCTTAACAACCGTTTCAGACTCACAGTTATTTTAATCGTATGTTGTTTTCACCGTATGTTTTCACGTTTCTTATTGCGATGCGCTCAAAACTTGTACACGTCTGTTAGTTTTGAGCTTTTTAAGTTTTTGTTTTTCTGAGACAATGAAAAAATACCTCGAGCCAGGCGAACAAATATATGCCGCCGAACGCGTACAGCAAATTATGTGGCAGTACGAAAACGAAGTCAGACTGAATATGAACGCACGCAAGCAAATGCATCGCAGTGTGAGCGAAATGAACGAAATAGATCGGTTAACACTGTACCTGCACAGAGTCTTGCACGGCGATCACGAGTAGGTACAAATTATCGTGAAGGCAGAGTTCCGCTTCGCCTTCGCGATCAAATGGAATATGCTGGCTTTCAATAAGATCCTGACTGCGACTACAGCCTGCATGGTGACATTGGAGCAATGAATATTATTTGTACGCATTGGAATGCAGCGAAGTTTCGAGGAGAAACAGCTTGCATGTGCTGCTCCAATGGCAAAGTGAAACTGCCAGCATTGAAACCGCCACCCGATCCATTACATTCCTTGATCACTGGAGAATCGCCGACGTCTAAGCATTTCTTGAAGAATATTCAAGCATACAATTCATGCTTTCAAATGACTTCTTTTGGTGCAACAAAAATCATTAGAGATGAATTTATGCCGCCGTTCAAGGTTCAGGGACAAATATACCATCGAGCAGGCTCGCTCTTACCATTTGCCGATGCTAACTATAAAATTTTGCAAATATAAGTTACAGTTTTAGAAAAATAAGTAAAACACAAACTTAAAACCATTAAGAGTTTTAATCGATATAGGTGTAGCAAAGTGCACCGGGTAACAGCTAGTTTAACATAAAAGTGTAATATAAAATTGTTTTGATTGTTCACAATGAATTTTAATATATTTTTATGATTATTTTATAGGCATTAGATAAATGTTGTACAATCTGGAAGAAGTTTAGGTGGCCGAAATCGTCTGAAGCAATTTTAGAACACTTGGGTTCTTCATTGCTTTTGCTAGTCGTAACGCGGGGGAATTCGTTATACGATGCTGTCAAAAAACTTATGTCGTACAAGTCGAAGCTTAACGAATGTTGCGATAAACTGAGCTTGGGATACTTCAGACAAGGAGATATCCAATATCTGAAAATGTATATGTTGGTAATGGAGCCAATTGCAAAGGCGCTGGATTTTTTTCAGGGAGAGAAAAAGCTCCACTATGGCAATAGTCGCATACTTGAAATCTTTAACTTTTAAATAATAATATTATCATTTCATTCAATATAGGCTATTTAATTCCAACGCTATTGACGTTAAGCAATAGGCTGCTTTCAAAAAATGAGGAGCTGCAGTCTTTTGCTTCTGTGATCAATAAAATTGAGCAGAAGCTGAGAAACAGGTTAAGGTTTTGGAGAAACTTAACTCCGAGTGCACGAATGAAAAGTTTTGCAGTATCGATTTAGACGATGTTTACAATTTTCATGCAAAGCATACGAATGATGCAAGTCCCTCTTCGAAAGGTGATGAAAGAAATGCCCAGCGTTCCATTATTTGCCATCAACTATTCAGTTATTTGAATGACAATTTCACTACCGAAGATGGTTTGCAAAGATATGGACTGTTGAAAGAAACTGCAATTGCGGTCAATACGCCATTAACATCATCAGCGCCAGTTGAACGCCTGTTTTCTTTTGCTGGAATTATAAATACTCCTAGGCGGCAATCATTATCTGATTTTTCGTTTGAAAAATTAGTTTTAATGAAAGCGAACGCCGAATTTATTGTGTAAAATTAATGTTTAATTTGACGTAAATTGAAGTTTTTTTTTTTTGTGATTCCTTACGAACCGTTTATGTATTATACTATGTTCTTGAAATTAATTTGTGTTTTTTTTTTAGTGAAAAATAGTCACAATTGGTCAAAATTAGTCAAACATAGTCACAAATAGTCGAAAATAATCAAAATAATGAAAATAATCAAAAATAATCAAATTGATTATTTCTGATTATTTTGATAATTTGTGATAGTTTCAGATTATTTTGATTTTTTGTAATCGTAATCATTATATAGTTTTATAAAACCAAAAATAGTCGTAATTAATGACTAGTTAAACTTTTCAACCAAAATAATTTAACTACTAATGACTACAATAAGTAATCACTACTTGACAGGTATGAATTTTTGTTAGTCTACGACACGTAATTTGTTGCAAGATCGGGATAGGTCGGAATCGTTTTATATACCTTTTTAAAGATTGGATTTAATCACAAATCCACACTTGTAAGACGACACACTTTAACATAAAATTACGAAGACACCACAGCTAACACAAACAAGACACATTAAAAAGCACGAAGTTCAAACCCTAATGAAACGATTGCATAGCTAAACTTGGTTTTAAACAGTTATTTTTTTTTATCACTTTTGAGATATTGTAAATCACTAAATAACATGCTTACACAAAAACTTCCGCTAGGTTTAACAACTGATTTCGCGTAAGTGGCGCCATCTACGAGAATTTCTGGAACGCAGATGTGTTGGTCACTCTTTTTCCAATAAAGAATGATTTTAAGTACTTTTTTAACTTTTAAAAAATAGGTTTTGGCCAAAAAAAAGTGGTCGGCTGGACCATAGTGCATTGTGTTAAGAAAGTAATGGAGCTTGTATTCGGTTTTTGAATGCATACAGGCGAGAAGTATTCCATTTGTAATCGATCTAATAATTAGTATTTGCGCCACTGGGTCATTGCTCTGTTAAGTTACTGTCTGTTGTTTTTAGTCTTTACATAATTCGTCTATGACTCGAACAACGAATTGTTGCATATTTTGGGGCACGTAAAAACTTTCATTTGTGTTGCCTATCAAAATGCGCTTGACGTCAAAACCAGAGAGTGATTCAAAAACAATAAAAAATTGTAGGCAGCCTTTAGGATAGCGAGATAACGCTTTTTTAAATGGCGCCTGGCGTTCATTCTTATTCTTAATACAATAAATTTACTCAAACTCAAACTGAGCGTATATGAATCTATGGTTTGGAACAAATATATTACCTAGAGTATCTGGATAACCTTAGCCACTTAGCTTTTCCCTAAAGAAAACCTCCACCGACTAATTATTGTTTTGCCCCAACGATTGCGTTTGAAACTATACAGGCCGTTTTTTACGTTTCTCATTAAAGTTTATAGAAGCGATATCCCATCGGTTAACGAAATTTAAGTTGCAGCACTTGTGATTAGACATACATATGTATACACATACAGCTGACTAGCAAAAAAGCGCTGATTAAATGCTTTAGAATTCAACAAGTTACCTTCTGTTGTTAGCTTCTTTTATTTTAACAACTACGCAACAACTATGCAACAGTTTTAAAATAACGGCTGTTTCAGTTGCAGGGCTATATTTGGGTTTTTGCTATTAAACATACACATGTATATTGATGCGACAACTTATAGTACAGACCAAGGCGTATTTAACAAGGTGGCATCGACGTCGACGTCGCCCTCTTTGCTGTTGCCCTACGACTTCAGTCTCGATTCGAACGTTGTGAGCGACGCACGTACGCTGACGAATTTTTTGTGAGACTTTTTAAGATGCCGACATATTGCTTTTGTTATAAGTTAAAATAAATAATAAAAATATTATTATTATTTCTTAACACTTTTATTACATTTATTTAATCGAATTGGTCGTAGTTGTAGCAAAAAAAACTAAATTCATTACTCCGCGCGCTCACACTCGCTCTCTCACTCTCGCTCTCTTTTGTTCTTATTTTTCCGTAAGGCAACGCGACGTCGACATCGATGCCACCTTGTTAAATACGCCTTGGTACAGACGAGGAAATAAAAATGATCAATTGATACCTTAAAGTCTCTATATTTTTTTTTTTTTATTTGTTTGTACATTAGACAAAAATACATAAATTTTTATAACAACATGTTATTCGTTCGGTTAGAAACATCACCAAGCCTGAATTTACCAGGCGTTATTTATAGTCTCTATAAATTAAAGTATCTGTATCTGTGTTATGCTGCGTTCACACTAGTCGACAAACAAGTCAACATTGAAATTGAAATCAACTAAGTCAATCCTAGTGTGGAAAGCTGTCAACTTGGTCAACTGTTGAGTTGGAAATTAATTGACAATCCAAAAAATATCGGTTGACACGTAAAGACAGTAAGAACGCTTTGTGTCAAGTTGACACAAAAACAAGAATAACAATTAAAACCACTTGCAAAATATATTATATTTTTATACCCTTAACCCATAAAATGGTAAATTGGGGTAAATTGGTTTTGTGCAAATGTATGTAACAGACAGAAGGAAGCATTTCCGTCCCTATAAAGTATATATATTCTTGATCAGCATCAACAGCCGAATCGATTTAGCTATGTCTGTCTGTCTGTCTGTCTTAAATTTCAAAATTGTGAAAATGAGATTTGAAACTATGGATAAAATAATAAACATTTAAAAAATTTGATAAAAATCGGTTAAGAAACACCGAAGATATCGCAGTTTGAAGTTTGGTCGTATTGGTCACTGATTATATGCACGCAATTAACTGAGGGCGTTACGAATTGGGTGAAGGGTATGTCCTAATCGGGATTTCTCGACTAGAGCCTTCTTACTTGTTTTTAATGTTACGGTCTATCGATTAGCTGTAATTGATATTTAACTTTCTCTAAATCTATAGATTGTTTGTGTTTTTGGTGCCATAATAAAGAATCTTAACGACTAATAAAAGGACTACCAAACGCCGACGAATATTTGTTATTTATTTCCTTTTCTTCCTCGTCCTTAGCACCAAATATTTTAATTGATTCTGCAGCTTATTATACTCTGAAAACAAAGGTATCATAGTATATTGGCTTTGTCCAATCTCCGTCATGGTATCTGTCCGTCTGTCCCAAGGCGTATTTAACAAAAGCATTTGATAGAAATCTTCTCAAGCTTTAAAATAAGTGTTCGTTGAGAGTTCTAGGTATCCGTGGTGCTTAAATATTCAAGGTCAAAGTCAAGAAATATTTTTGATTTCAATAACTAATTTTAACATTTATTAGTATGTTGTTAATTCGATTTTCAAACTAAAATACATTACATTTAAATTTGTATTTTTGCCGATTTTTTAAGGTTAATTTTGAATATTTGCTATTGATGACTGATTTTCAACAAAATGATCATCAACATTAATGTTCATATCTAATAAACTTAACATTTCGGAACTATAGTTGCTTCCTTCCATATCCTTTCGTGATCGCACATGTTTAAGCAATGCAAGAAGTGGATCCGATGAGCCTGCCAGCATGTTAAAAAGGTCTTCATTTTGTCGAGCCCGAGAAATATTGCACGTATTTGTGTATCTGAACCTTTTGTAGTCCTTGTTTTTACATTCCTGTGCTTCTTCAGAAAGCTTCCCAATTGGTAAGCATTGATACTCTATTAAGTCCTCTCCATGAGCCAAAATCCTATGTACCGTGGGGGTAAGTTTTTTTCTGAGGATACAAATCAGTCAAAAGTTGAGCTGTTTGCGATGTGTATTCGCCAAATTTTGCACCTTTTATCATTTCCTTGCAATTTATAACATTTAGGATTACAGCCAACCTTTTGATGATCTCATGATTAACACCTGTTATCAAAGATGTCATTTTATCATTTAAAAAAAATCGCCTTGAAGTATTTCCGTCATTCGTATTTCCGTATCCATGCTTTGGGCAGTCAACTTTCAATCCCAACTTCCGAGAGAACTCAGCTTGTATAATTCCTTTTTACTCTGTATATCCTCACGAGGTGTATTATCCGTTGCTGTTTCTCCTGGAAGTATGTAGGCTAGCTTCAGAATAGATTCCATACACTTTATTCTGCAATGCAAGGGAGAAATTCCATATTCGTTGCAGTTCTTGTCACTCGTTGAGTCGTCTAAGTTGTGAAAGTCCTTTTGAGTTTTTTTTTTTTTTTTACAAATAGGACACCTTGAAGTTGAGGAGGTGTTTGTAATTTCATTTAAGACTTTTCCATCAATCATTGTCAGGAAAAATTGAAAGTTAATCGTGATTGTTTTTCCACTCTTGGTTTGAAAAACAGTAGGTTTCAATCGTAGAATTTTTTAAATTCATTATTTCGCTTTTAAATAAAAAGTTAGTAAATTATATTGAAAAATACTATTCAACCGGGAAATTGCTTGTAGTGCTTTATCTTATGAAGTTAAAATACAACTGTCGCAATCAAGTGCAATTTTTTGCACTATATACCATATATTTTGGGTTAGCTAGGTAAAAAAGCAAAATTGGTATAACCCTTTTCCAATGTTTTTGGTAAAAAAACATGAGGTATTGATTTTCATTCAAAATAAGTAAACGGAGAAATTCCAAAAAAAAATTACCTGTATTTCCGCAATTTTCATCAACTAAAACTATATTTACCTGCCTTTCACACCCTTTTCAAGCCGGTAATTATAAACTCAACATTTATTAAAGGGGGTACATATAGTCAAGTAGTACTTATAATACAACATATAGCAATGTTATAAATAAACAACACACCCGCTACAGCCAAATTTGCATGCGCTCTTCTTCCTTATACCTGCCGCGTGCTTTTAACGCGAGGTACACCTAGTTTTTTGGATTTATCTCGATTTCCGCAGATTGCGACCAAAAACATATGAGAGGTATATATTTCATCTATCACATGCAAGTGGTCCCACACTTATCCCGTCTTATCCCTATGAGTTCTATTCCACGAAAGTTCAAAAATAAGGAAAATTTAGTTTTTTTAAAGGTTTCTAGTTTAATAAGTATTTCAGTTATATTAAAACTTTATAATACAAAATACTAACATTGAACATACTTTTCATATAAAAAAAACAGATCGAAGATCGGTTGTTTATATCGCCCAATATTCACTTTGAAAGTGGGAATTTTGGTAAAATTCTCATTTATTCGTACTCACGAAATATTTCCAACTTTGATGAGCTCTAGCAGCCATAATTTTAACCGATTTCAAAAATATTTTGGATCCATTATTTTGAAGTATCTCTGTCGATTACATGTTTTATTTTTGCCAAACGCGTTCATGAAAAAAATGATTTATGCAACGCTTTTCCGGCAGAGGCCCCACTGTGCGTCGCCCTCTTTGCTGTTGCCTTACGGCTTCAGTCTCGATTCGAACGTTGTGAGCGACTCACGTACGCTGACGAATTTTTGTGGGACTTTTAAGATGCCGACATATTGCTTTTGTTATAAGTTAAAATAAATAATAAAAATATTATTATCATTTTTTAACACTTTTATTACATTTATTTAATCGAATTGGTCGTAGTTGTAGCAAAAGAAAACTAAATTCATTACTCTCGCGCTCTCACACTCGCTCTCTCACTCTCGTTCTCTTTTGTTCTCATTTTTCGTAAGGCAACGCGACGTCGACGTCGATGCCACCTTGTCAAATACGCCTTGGTCTGTCCCTCCTTATAAACCCTTGGTGCCATCCGCTACAGATCTAGATCACAATCCTTTTGCTTGCCTTTTTATACCCAAAATCCCCATTTATAACAGCTTGCACTCAGAATCCTTAACACAGAATGGAAAACTTGTATCAGAGTTTATCGCAGTCGGTTGCGTCCGACTGTATAATTTTTTGTTTGCTTTATATTTGTTACTTTATTTTCTTTTCTTTTTATCTCAAAGGATATTAATAACATATGAATATGGTATAAAACAAGAATGTATTGCCATTTTGCTCGTTGCTTACTTCGAACTTAAGTTCACAAATCGACTATTGTTAATACAAGTAATAAACAAGTAAAAACGTTGCAGTCGGACGCAACCGACTGCGATATACTTTGATACCAGTTCACATAGCTGTGTTAAGGATTCTGAGTAGAGATGGGCTTTGGCCGTGCCGTACCCGTGCCGTGCCGTGCCTTTTTTAAAAAATTCCGTGCTGGGCCGTGTTGGGCCCCTTACAAAAATTGCCGTGTTTTACCGTGTCAAAGTCTAAAGGCACGTTAGGCACGGGTAGGCACGGTAAGCACGGGTAGGCACGGTAGGCACGGAAAAACCCACTGTCAAGATTTTGAATTTAAATATGGCGGTATTGAAAAGTTGGCCTAGTTTTTTCGCTTGTTTGTCAGCAACGGAAACGAGTGAACGTTTTTTTTTCCACATCTGGCAATATTTTAAATGAAAAAAGAACTCGACTAACGAGTTCTAATTTATACAAAATCTTATTTTTACATAAAAATATTTTATAAATTAATGAAAAATTTTTCAAATTATAAAAAAAACTTTCATAAAATACATAAAAATACTACAAGAAATTTGGGCTATAAATTTTTTTTTATTAAAAGCGCCAGTGCTAGTCCGTGCCGTGCCCGTGCCGTGCCGTGCCTCTAAATAGAAATTCCGTGTTGGGCCGTGTTGGGCCTTAGTTTTTACCAGCCGTGCTTGGGCCGTGCCGTGCCTCAAAAAGGAGGCCCATGCCCATCTCTAATTCTGAGTGCAAATAGTAATATATGAGGGTTTTGGGTATAAAATTGGAGACTCTAGCTCAAAAACTGACAAAGATATAGAGGTGGGCGGTATAAGTGGGCGTGGCATCCAAAGCATTGATGCAGATCTGTTACGGATGCCACTAACAATGTTCATACCAAATTTGAAGAGCCTAGTTCAAAAACTGAGAGAGATATAGCTGTGGGCGGAATAAGTGGGCGTGGCATCCAAAACATTGATGTACACCTGCTACGGATGTCACTACCAATGTTCATACCAAATTTGGTGACTCTAGCTTAAAAACTGGCGAAGATACATGCCTTCCGGTTTTTTTAGGGCGGTGGGGCATATCCCGTTGTTTGGGGGCGTGGCATCCAATGTTTTGATGCATAAATTTGTCAGATGTCAGTACCTACCTTCATGTCAATTTTGGTGGCTATAGCTTCAAAACTGTAGAAGATACAGGCATTTTTGTTTATAATTGGAGGGGGGCTGGGGGCGAAATAGGTGGGCGTGGCATCCAAACTTTTAATGCAGTTTTTTGAGGAATGTTACCAGCTATCTTGCCATTAAATTTGGTGACTCTAGCTGCTAAAATGTGGGATATATTTAGGTGTTTTATCGATTTGCACATGAGGTGTATCGACTTGTTATCGATTTTGGGCCTCCTGAGGTCGTAGAGCCCTACATTTAACACTTTGTCTGACGAAGACATGTACCAAGATATTTGCAAAGTTGCAAGGCTCTAGCTTTAAGGGTGTCGAAAAAAGTTGCGTTCATACGGACAGACGGACGGACGGACGGACGGACAGACGGACAGACACCATGACGGACATTGCACAAACCCAATATACTATGATACCTTTGGTATCAAAGTATAAAAAGCATTGACACTGTGTCAACTTGAGTGAATACAGCATTAAAATACAGTTTTAGTAACGAGATAAATATTTTATGCACACATTAGCAAGTGAGCTTTCAGGGCGGGCGGACACCATGACGGACATTCCACAAAATGAATATTCTCTTGATGCCTTTGGTTTCAGAGTATAAAAACAGCAGCAGTTTAATAAATGCTGTTACATGTTTTTTAGAAGGCGGTTGATGCCAATCATGCGATCAAAGATTTGAATGCCGGCATTTCCAACGATGGGCATTTTGCACAATCACAGTTGGAAGTCGGAAACTATCTCACATACTAATTGCGATAACAGGTACCGGATCCGAAACATGTGAGTAATTACACACAAACGATACACAGAGTTCAAGCGGCTGCGATAGCAGCTCGAGTCGATGAATTAATCAAGAGATAAATACGGTTATTGGTATTATCAAAAAAGATTGACTACCGATTTGATATACCATTCGTACTCAACATGTTGCCAATATTTTTTACTTCCATAAATGCTCTTGAATCGCCTAGATGGTGTATTAGTTGCGCTCGAAGTTCAGCTGATATAGGAATTCCAAGAAATGTACAAAACAAAAAGGCTTGGTGAGTACGGTACTTTCTTTTTAATCGTTAGCAAGAAACCATTCACAAACTTTTATGAACTCTAGCCTCAACAGGGCTACTTTTCTTAATAGTTGCACAGTGCGCTGTCGCTCAGTGGTCAGATATTTGTGCAGATGAAGCGGATGGAACTCGATTGCCTTTGTATCAGGACTGTGGCAGATTTGTTTTGTGCCACGAAAGGGAAATAGCAGAAATACGCTTCTGCCCACGGGGCCTACACTTTAATGCACAGTTGGGCGAATGCGACTTTCAGTGGCGTGCTGGATGCAGTAAACTGTCTCTGTTTGATTTGGCAAACACCGATGATGAATGCGTCTGCACTTGCTGTGCCGAAGAGTGTCCAGTTGATGAGTTTGAGCAAACGACTACGCCCTGCGCCCCAGATAGCGATTCAACAAAGACCAGCGATGAGCAGAACAGCTCGGATTCCGGCGTAACGGAGACTCTACCCATGGAAAGCACTACTAATGAGAGCACTTTTAACACGGATCCGTCGGACGACGGTCCTTCTGGTGGCGAGCTGCCTGCTTACTGCAGCGATAAGCGCCCAGACTGTGTTACCGAGCCTGATGGGGCTATGCTGGCTATAAATGGAGTCTGCACAAAGTTCATTCAATGTAGTCACGGCTGTTGCCTAGATATGACTTGTCCCAGTGGCTTATATTTTGACCCCAAAAGCAAACAGTGCAATTACGCCTGGAATGTGGACTGTACGCCATCCAATACAGATGACGCAACGGGAGAGCTAGTTGGTCCTTCAGGCACGAGTTGCAGTGATCAGAGCGTTTGCGCTAAACAGCGAGATGGCAAAATGTTTGCCAATCCTGAAACCAATGGATACTTTGTTTGCCAGTGCCAATGTCCCATTGCAATGCCCTGCGATGCAAATACAAAATTCAATGAGACAGCGCAGGTATGTGACTGGGATAGGACAACGGGCGCAAACGGCGGCAGTAGCAGTGTTATATGTCCCGATGGCCTCGTTTACAATGCTACTGTGGATCAGTGCGATTATGCCGAGGGCTATGTCCCTGAGGTTAAATGCAATAGTAGTAGTACAGTTTGTCAGGGTAAGCCGGAAGGTGCACTCTTTCCCATAGAAGGTGTTTGCAATAAGTTTTACAAATGCAACTACAATTGTGCCGTGGAACAGTTGTGTCCCAACAATCTACTCTACGATTCCAAGACGAAGATATGTGACTATCCTCAGAATGTACCCTGCACTTGGGAGCACACACCACCGTCGGGTCCAAGCGCCGGACCTTCGGGAATCTCCTGTGAGAGCAACGGTCGCTGCTTGGGTGAACGCGAGGGCACTTTTCTGCCCTCTCTGACTAGCTGCAGCGAATATGCGATCTGCCAGTGCGAATGTGAGGTGGACATGAAATGTGAACAGGGTTTGTATTGGGATCAAAAGCTAAAAACCTGCAACTACTCCTATAATGTTAACTGCACATTGTAAGTGATAAAGGTTACGAAAGTAAATATGATCAGAAAATATAACTACATTTGTTCTTTTCTGGAATGCCCCATGTCGAGGGAGCTTAATCGCTCGATCAATAATTATATTTTAATCTTAATTTAAATATCAGTTAGTCTTATCAGCCAGTTTATTAATTGGGTAGAAGCACGATTAGTTTGGTCTTATACGTTTAGAGCGATAAGGCTTAAAAGCAATCCGTTTCTCTTTCTGATTGAACCCAATTGCGGGAGCAAGCATAGACTAGTCTAGTAGTAAACATTGTTTGTATGTATACTTGTGAACTCTCGTGATAAGAACTGCTTCAAAAATATCAAAACATAACACAAAACACAATTGGCTTCAGAAAAATATTAGAGGAATTGCGATTGTAACTGTAAGCAGTTTGTTTGTTACATCTTTTCAGCTTTCCCAAAGCTAATCGAATTAAAATTAAAACAAGTAAAAACTTTGTAGACGGACGCAACCGACTGCGATGTACTCTGGTAACAGTTTACATAGCTGTTTTGAAAATTCTGCGTGCAAATTGTATTATATGGGGGTTTGGGTATTAATATCCGGCAGAAGTCAAAAAACTTGGGGGCAAGATTGCCGATGACATTCCCCAAAAAAATGTATCATAAGTTTGGATGCCACGCCCACCTCTGCTGCCTCCAGCCCCCCTCCAATTATAAACAAAAATGCATGTGTCTTCTACAGTTTTTGAGCTATAGCCACTAAATTTTGTGGGAAGGTAGATGCTGTCATCGGACACAGATATGCATCAATGCTTTGAATGCCCCGCCCGTAAACAACGGGAAAGCCCGACCGCCCTAATAACAACCGGATTGCATGTATCTTCGCTGGTTTTTATGCTTAACTCAGCAAATTTAGTAGGGAGGCGGGGTTCATCATTCCCCAAAGACCTGCATTAAAGGAAGGAAGTTGGATGTCACAATATTTATACCCAAAACACCCAAATAGAGTCGTGTCTGAATATAGTAAAAACACCCTAAATAGTGAACACCCCAAATAGTGAACACCTCGAAATAGTGAACATCCAAAATGAATCAAAGTGAACCAAAAATGCGTAGTCTATGCGAAAAAGTGGTCCAAGAATTAGTCTCTGAACGCAAAAAGCAAACATCCATTCGCGATTTCTTTCAATAAAAACGATACATATGTTCTTCAATTGGTTTACTTTATTTAATTGATTTTAACTCTAGCATTTCCCGTCATAAATCCCACGTGTATGTTGGATACCAGAAATCTTATTTACATTTGGAATCAAGCTTTTACTGCAAAGGGCTATGGGTGTTCAAGTTTCAAATTAGGATTCTTAAGCTCACTTTTTCTTTGAGATCGAAGCGCTTATACTGACGGACACATGATCAGAAGGGCAAACATACAGACGGACATGGCTTTTGATGCTAATCAAAAACATACATATGGGTTCGGAAATGATTCCCTCTGTCTGTTATAGACTTTTATATAAAAATGGTTATTAAAAAAAAATTTTTAGTTAGTGAATTCACGAATGTTACGTTATTTAATAAAATGTTAAATATGCATTTAATTTTAAATAACAAAAAAATTCTACACATTCCTTGAATAAATCTTGGATAAGGCATATAATAGTTATGATAAAACTTGGCAAAAAGTTTTGTTTGCAAATCATTTGTTCATTAGGTTTTCAAAACTCTTTTAATACATAATTTGAACTTAATAGGGAGTACAATACATTTTTGTCTGTTGGAAAACGTAAATCCACTGTGCCATTTTTTGTTACCTATGCTGTATAAAACTTTATACTTAAACGAACCGCAGTCTGTCAATGTGATGCTTTAGCATCATTCTGTTTTTCATTAAAGATTTGATTTTAAATAGCTTACAGTTTTTTTTGTCGACTCTTGTTACACATAAGATAACGCCTTCGTGTAATGTTGCATTATCAGTGTCTATTATCAGGTCAAAATTTCATTATTATGATTGAAAAATTATATATAAATGTTGATGGAAAAGCACACCAGTTTAGTAAACGCGTATAGAGCAAGAAAATTACAGTTTAAAATGTTTCTCGCACAGTTACAAAAACCACAATACGGTACACGATGGCATACATTTCAAATATTGGTTTTATAAAATCTAAAGAATTTAAAATAAAAATTTATTACACAGTGGTCTTGTTATGCCTTTTGTTTTGGCATTGTTCCGAGTGCTTGGCTTCAAACTGCTGCAAAGACGGTGAAACCAAAGAGGACTCTAACGATTGCCTCAGTTATTTTGTTTGCTGCAACGGAGTATTTGCACATACCACTTGTTCAAGTGGCAGTTATTGGAATCCCTACTCAGGCACGTGTCAAATGGATAACGGACAGTGCTGTCCCAGTACCGGAACATGTACTGAAAACGAACTCAAAGTGGATCCACAAGATTGCGCAGCTTACTACTTATGCGTAATGGGACAATTTCTAAGACAAAAATGTGCCAATGGTGCCTACTTCGACGCAACAATAAAGGCATGTGTGGTCGATTCCGAAGGATATTGCCCTTCATAAGCCGAAACTCAAATAAAACCAGCTCATGTTGTACGGTTTTACATAAAAATACACAATTGTGCGAATTTGTATATGTATTATTTTTTCAAAATTTCTTCAAAACATATGTAGGCTTGGTTAGAAATGGTTAAAAGTCGCGAATCTATAACATATCTCTTAAATATTCAAAATGTGAAGAGTTGTTTTTATTTAGATATGAATAAAGAATTTAAAAATGCATATATTCTATCGAAAAAAAAAGATATTTAGAAAAACAAGTAAGAAGGCTCTAGTCGAGATCGACTCGGCCGTTGATGCTGATCAAGAATATATATACTTTATGGGGTCGAATATGTGTCCTTCTGCCTGTTACATACATTTGCACAAAACCATTATACCCTTATTTACCCATTTTATAGGTTAAGGGTATAAAAAAAAGGCATGTGCCTAGTTTTCTTTTGACAAGTAAGATGTTTTTATAAATATATACTTTAAAGTCAAAGTGTAGTGCTATCAAAAAAAAGGGAAACTATAAAAATGTACTGCTTCAATAACTTGCTGATTGCTGATAGAGCCATTTCTTCTTTCCTTTTCTACTTTTAGCCATTGCGATAAAATGAAAATGATGGAGTTTTTGACTACTGCACATGAAAGATATGATCTGATTTTATTTTATCTTTGGCACCTGCATTCCGTCCACATTAGAAAAATTTTAATTACTTTAATTGTACGGAAATATAAAAGCTGATGCACAGCGTTCAAAAATTCAGTATACGTACCCCTCTCCAAGCAAAAAGTCGATTATCAAGTGGAGAGCAAAATGACTTCCAATCGAAAATCAAACCATGGTACGAAGACAATTGTTTAAATTTAATTATTCTCTTAAAAATAGTTTTCCAATTTTAGGGTATCTTCTTTTTATTACCATGTCATTGTTTCTAGGAGCTGTTGCCGACGATTGCTGTGAGCCTGGCGATACTAAAGTTGACAAAAATGATTGCACTAAGTACTACGCCTGTTGCACTGGTGAATTTGTTAGCAAGTCGTGCCCCAGTGGCGAATATTGGAACCCAAACAAAAGCGCTTGTGAAACAAACAATGGTGAGTGCAATTGCGCTGGTCAAAATTGTACAGACGGAGATACCAAGCCGAATGCCTCTGACTGTACGAAGTACCTTTTCTGCACAAACGGTCAGTATGTATCAGCATCCTGTGCTAGCGGACTCTACTGGAACTCGAACACTCGTAAGTGCGAAGAGGACGACGGTCAATGCAAGCCTGTAACATGCAATAATGGTGATACCAAGCCCGATTCCTCTGACTGTACGAAATACCTTTTCTGCACAAACGGTCAGTATGTATCAGCATCCTGTGCTAGCGGACTCTACTGGAACTCAAACACTCGTAAGTGCGAAGAGGACGACGGTCAATGCAAGCCTGTAACATGTAATAATGGTGATACCAAGCCCGATTCCTCTGACTGTACGAAATACCTTTTCTGCACAAACGGTCAGTATGTATCAGCATCCTGTGCTAGCGGACTCTACTGGAACTCGAACACTCGTAAGTGCGAAGAGGACGACGGTCAATGCAAGCCTGTAACATGCAATAATGGTGATACCAAGCCCGATTCCTCTGACTGTACGAAATACCTTTTCTGCACAAACGGTCAGTATGTATCAGCATCCTGTGCTAGCGGACTCTACTGGAACTCCAACAGCAGTAAGTGCGAAGACGACAACGGCCAATGCAATGGCACTTGCAAAGATGGAGAACTTCAAGTTAATCCAACCGACTGTGCTGGCTATCTCCAATGTGTGAACAACATTCTGGTTAAGAGAAAGTGTGCCAACCAGACATATTTTAACACGGATTTAATGACTTGTGTTATCGATGAACAAGGTGTGTGCATTCCTAAGGTTTGCGATCCCGAGTGCTGTGATGTTCCTAACAACTGGTTAGGATCTGTCGATAAGAACTGCTCTGCGTTTATTCACTGCCTCTATGGCATTAAAATCCAGCAGAGGTGCCCCAACAACTTGCAGTTCAATAACCTGACGAAGGAATGCGACTATCCCGAAAATGTTATGTGCGATGATGGCAGCCCTCCACCAAGCGGTCCCACTGCCGGTCCATCAGGTACATATTGTGAGAGCAAAGGTAGCTGCGTTGGTAAACGTGATGGTGCTATGCTCGCCGATTCCCAGAACGCCTGCAGTGCATCTTACATTGTCTGCCAGTGCGAATGTGAAGTAAACTTTACCTGCTCCAGCGGACTAGTATATAATCCGGCGAATAAGTCTTGTGACTGGCCGGCAAATGTCGATTGCTAAGTCACAAATAAAGTTAATTAAAACTGCATTAGCCCGCTCTCTAGTATCGCAATGAAATTAACTTTTATATATTTGCGAAACTTTATTATTAGCTTCTGTTTCGTTATCGAAAACTTTACCTGAAGGAATATTGTTTTTCCTTGCGATGACAGGATGAAATTCTTCGTGTTTTTCATTGAGTTTACTTTAATGGATGTCTGCTTACGTATGTATAGGAACTTAAGATTGAAGATATTTTGTAAGAATGTGATATAAAAAGTAAGTAAAAGTATGTAAGTAATATTCGGTGTTGTTGGTGGTGTTTCGCGTCTATGGTTGAGATATAATCTAATCTGATACAATGATTCCTTCGTACCCATAACACAATAAATTGGAAAAAAGGGTACAAAAACTTAGAAGGCTGACAAAAGGAAGAATTTTCCACGCCATGCATTGTTTATATTTTGGAATTTGCCAATGTTTTGGTCTTGCGTCGGACTAAGTGTCAGTAATTGATATTTTTAAAATGGAACGTCGATGAAGGTTGATACATCTGGCCAATGCATCGATGTATGTTCCATATTTTGTAAGTATATTTGTCGCCGCTAAATAAACAAATTCCGAAGGCGCAGGGAAACCTACTTCCTCCAAATATTGCAGCACTACTTTGTGAGCATTCTTTATTCTGAAATGATGTTACCGGCATTCGCAGATATTTCTACTTGTAGCTGGTGGTCCCAAAAAGAATTTTAATGTGTTAACGCTTTTGGTTGGTACAATTTCAAAGTCAACAAGTAAAAACGTTGCAGTCGGTCGCAACCAACTGCGATATACTTTGATACCAGCTTACATAGCGGTGTTAAGGATTCTGTGTACAATTGGTAATATATGGGGGTTTTGGGTATAAACATCAGGCAGAAGGGGTAGGCAAGACATCCAATTTTGTTATGCATATCTGTGGCGGATGGCACCTTCTATACCGTTACCAAGTATGGAGACTATTGCGCAAAAACTGAGAAAGATATTGAGGTGGGCGGGATAAGTGGTGCACATCTGTTACGGATGTCACTAACAATATGCCCACCAAATTTAGTGACTGCAGCACAAAAACTGAGAGAGATTTAGAGTTTTCAGATTTTGGAAGCTGGGCGCGTGGCATCCAAAACTTTGATGCATATCTGTGTCAGATGTCGGCATCTACTTTTATACCAAATTTTGGGGCTATAGCTTCAAAACTGTAGAAGATACAGCCATTTTTGTTTACAATTCGAGGGGGACTGGAGGCGAAAGAGGTGGGCGTGGCATTCAAACTATTTATCGATTTCCTTGGCCTCCTGAGGTCGTAGAGCATAACGAAGGCATGTACCAAGATATTTGCAAAGTTTCAAAGCTCTAGCTTTGAGAGATTTCTTCGAGACAGAGGCCAACAGAGCCAACACAACTCGCGTATTGCTCATCAAACCTGGCCAACCAGATGCCGGAAAAGATCAAATGAGTTCTGCCTTCTAAGCCGAAATAAGTGATCTCACCAGAGTGATGACTGGACATTGGCTTGTGGGGGCATACGCGGCCAGACTACTGGTCCCACATAATGACTTCTGCAGAAGTTGTCGAAATCAGGAGGAAGAAGAAACAGTTCTTCACCTTCTTTGCACATGCCCAGCCTTATGCAAAACTAGGCTAAGAAGACCCAAAGATGTAGCAAGGTTCATCCAAGTCACAGGAAGGACTCTTGAGGCGGAATCATACCAGGAGTAATAGAGTAATAGTCTCAGAGCCTTTTGCGGTATCAAAACGGGCCGAATGCGGCCTAAGTGCGCTAAGGGAGGGTATCCCTCCTTGGAACCGTTCTAACCTAACCTAACCTAAGGCTCTAGCTTTAAGGGTTTCGAAAAAAGTTGCGTTTATACGGACGGACGGACAGACACCATGACGGATATGGTACAAACCCAATATACTATGATACCTTGGGTATCAAAGTACAAAAAGGCTCTAGAAATAATTTTATTTTGATTATTGCATTGGCACATGATAAAGGGTTTTTAAATGCGATTTCTTGATCCTTGGATCAAGTTTTGTGGCTATTGCCAGAAACGATAACTAAAAAAAATTTCAATGTTTGAAATAAATGATAATTGACAATAACTGTTATATTTATATATGTATTTATTACTTATATCCAGTAGCAGGAAGTTCTATTTATCTTTTGTCATTTGGTTTTATGGTTTTATTTGTAAACGTTTTTTTCTAAACGTTCTTCATATCTAATGTTATCATAAAACTGCGATAAAATACAAAGAAATTCAAAATACAATTAAATTTCCATGCAGGTTTAATAAAAAATAAATTATAGCTTAACTGCTTTAATACCATTTTTAATTAAAATATTTTTCTTATTCTTCTTACGACTCTTTTTTGAGAGGACGCATTGCGCAATCTTTGGATAATCACAGCGCCTTGCCTGGGCGTCAAAATGTAACCCTGTAGGACAATCCATAACTAAATACATCATGTTACTACAGAGCATGAATTTGCCACAGTCATCACGATGGGGAACGAGAGCATCCTGCTTTTTATCTGAGCAAATGCCAGCGGTTATGGCGGGACTTGATAATGGTTCTTCTATTTGCAGCATATTCTGGCTTACAGAACATTTGGCATCCGATGCTTTCATACAAATGTGCCGAGTTGGGCTAAAGTGTTGTCGTCCCGGGCAGTAACGAATCTGAGGTTTTTTAGACTTGCACACATAATACTCAGTGCAAGACTCTACTTTTGGCAAGGCAATTCCATTTCTTCTACCCCAACATAGACCATCAACATTTTCATTATTTGGTTTGAACAGGATGAAGTGCGACTTTTGTTGCTCGAATGGTTTTAAAGTCACAGCGGGGCGTGCAACTACTGATACCTCTTTTATCTCTTCACTGTCGTCTTCCTGTTCGTCACTTTCTGAGCTATCAGGCTCAGCTCTTTTGTTGTCAATCGAATCTTCCAATTCACATATTACTTTATCTGCAGTATCACAATGTAGGGTAAGCGGATTAAATCGACTGTTCCCATCGCAGGATCCGACTACAGCTTTGCCGTCGTTACAAACATAGTAGCCACGGCAAGTTCCAAACATGGGCAACAATCCCCCATTTTTCCCCTCACATATAGACGTTTTGAACATAAAACCATCCTTTAAAATAAAATATTTCTAATTAATCTGCTAAGCAATGCCTATTTATCGTTTACCTTCAAATGAGCGATAGTTGTAGTATGCAAAAAAAGAGTTATCCAAATAAAAAGTAAAGACTTCATGTCACTAGTCATGACCAATTTCGTATATTAACTGTATTTTGGCGGTACCCACGTAAGTATTTTATAGGCTGCATATTTTGGGAATTTCTAAGGTAGCAATATGTAAATTGGGTAGATAATAGTATCAGCAACTTCCATATGATAAACACACAGTATTTTTTCCTATCTTTTTTACAGCGAATTGATAAGATCTTTCATTCATATGCATCAATTATTTCACCTTATATCAATTTGGTGAACGCCCTACATATGCGTTTATACCTTCTACTTTGTGTTGCACATGTTCCCTACGCTCGCATCTTTTACCCTGTTTCACTGGAAGCGTAGTGCAGTTTTAGTGTAACACAACAGATTGAGGTATACTCTGATACCAGTATAAACAAGTAAAAACGTTGCAGTCGTACGCAACCGACTGCGATATACTTTGATACCAGTTTACATAGCTGTGTAAAGGATTCTGTGTGCAAATAGTAATACATGGGGGTTTTGGGTTTAAATATCAGGCAGAAGGGGTAGGCGTGACATCCAAATTTGTTATGCATATCTGTGGCGGATGGCACCTTCTATCCCTCTACCAAGTTTGGAGACTATTGCGCAAAAACTAAGAAAGATAAAGAGGTAGGCGGTTTAAGTGGGCGTGGCAAATCTGTTACGGATGTCACTTACAATGTTCCCACCAACTTTGGTGACTCTAGCGCAAAAACTGAGAAAGATATAGAGCTTTCAGATTTTCGAAGGTGGGCGTGGCTTCCAATACTTAAATTAATACAGATCTGTTACGGATGTCACTAACAATATGCCCACCAAATTTGGTGACTCTAGCTTAAAAACTGGCAAAGTTACATGCATTTCGGTTTTATTTAGGGCGGTCGGGTATGTCCTATTGTTTAGGGGCGTGGCATCCAAAGTTTTGATGCATGTCTGTAGAAAAGTCCTACCAATTTTGGTGGCTATAGCTTCAAAACTGTAGAAGATACAGGCATTTTTTGTTTATAATTGGAAGGAGGCTGAGGGCGGAACAGGTGGGCGTGGCATCCAAACTTTTGATGCAGTTTTTTTTTGGAATGTCATCGGCTATCTTGCCCTCAAATGTGTGATATATGAGTGTTTTATCGATTTGAACATTGAGGTGTATCGACTTGTTATCGATTTCCCAGGCTACCTGAGGTGGTAGAGCCCTTAATTTAACACTTTGTCTGACGAAGGCAAAGTAACAAGGCTCTAGCTTTAAGGGTGTCGAAAAAAGCTGCGGACGGACAGACACCATGACGGACATTGCACAAACCCAATATACTATGATACCTTTGGTATCAAAGTTTAAAAAAGGATTGTAATTTGTAATTGTAATCTGGTTGCTCACAACGATTATCACAAAAAAAATTAATTTAAAAAGGCTCTAGCTAAGATATTTGAGATATATTTTTGATTTTAACAGGTGAAATAAAGAAGTTATATTTCCACCAAATTTTGTTGCCTTAACACAACAACTTAGAAAGATATGGAGATTTCTGATTTTAAGAGTTGAATTTGAGTGAGTTCGATACGCACAATAAATTGAGTTTGTTTTAGTATGAGTGTGTGTCATAGCTCATTTTAAACGGCAAAATGAGTTTGAGTGATTGAGACTCCACATGGCATTTTAGGAAGAGAGGGAGAAAGTAACGCATTCTTTCAGTTCCTAGCATACAATGTGCATATGTAAAAACAATTAAAACGTATTTACGGAACAGAAGAAAATATCTTCACTACGAACTGATGGTGCCAGTACAATGATTGGAAAAAGTAAAGGGCATATTGGTTATTTAATAAAAACAAGTAAATACGTTGTAGTTGGACGCAACCGACTGCGATATACTCTGATACCAGTTTTAAAATCTATGTTAACGATTATGTGTGCAAATTGTAATATATGGGGATTGTGATTCAGATCTTTGGCGAGTTGCACTTTCTATCCCCCTATCAAGTATGGTGACTCTGTTGCAAAAAGTGAGAGATATAAAGATTTCAGACTTAAAGAAGTGGGCGAAGTAGGTGGGCGTGGCATTCAAAACTGTGATGCAAATGTGTTACGAATTTTACTAACACTCTAGCTCAAAAACTGAGAAAGATGTAGAGCTTTAAGATTTAAGGAGGTGGGCGGTATAGGTGGGCGTGGCTTACAATTACTTTCATTTTATGCATAAGTTTAGGGGATGGCGACTTCAGCCTCTCTACTAAGTTTGGTGACTCAAGCTTAAAAACTGGTGAAGATACATGCATTCCCGTTTTTAATGGCGATGGGGCATGGAGCGTTGTTTGGGGGCATCCAAAAAATATGTGGCGGATGTCGGCCACCACATTTAGTGGTTATAGCTTTAGAATTAGCAGACATTTTTGTTTATAATTTGAGGAGGGCTGGGGCAAAAGGGTGGGAGTTGTATCCCAACAGATTTTTGGGGCACAATCAGCTACCCTTCCACCAAATTTGGTAACTCTAGCTGCTAAATTGTGGGATATATACATATGGTATGTGTTTTATCGATTTGCACATTGAGGTGTATTGACTTGATGTTGATTTTCCAGGCCCCCTGAGGTCGTAGAGCCCGTTGTCTGACGAAGACATGTACCAAGATACTTGCAATGTTGCAAGGCTCTGGCTACAATGGGGGTCTAAAAATGTTGCAGACGGACAGTTACGATGACGGACACTGCACAAAGCCAATATACTATGATACCCTTGTTATCAGAGTATGAAAAGTGTGTAAGTGTTCCCACATTTCATTGCGTTATTCACCAGCAAGCATTATTTACTAAGATATTTGGGCGGACAGACGCAGTGGGAGTTGTTGTAAAAGCTTTAAGAAGTCCGGTAATTGTGCCTATATTAAATCAGCTCAATTTAAAGAACAGAGCCTAAACAGAAATGTAGCGGAACTCTTTTGTACAATAAAACAATTTATTAGGACAGTGCATTTCCCGAATCTACAATTAACAAATAAAGATTGAGCTAATTTGCGCAGGACTGCTGAAATGCAAAAAATATTCCCAAATGATGACCGAGCAAAGAAATTAAAACGGGCCGTTGATAGTCCTTTCGAAGATAATGACCAACCCTTTAATGAATTTGAAAAATTTACTGGGAGATAAAAAATGACCAATTTGTATAAAAAAGTGTTAAACATAAATTTATAGCAATTTAAAAAAAATCATAAATAATACATGCGAAAAGAATATTGAATTTTTATACTTTGGTAACAAAGCTAGATCCTAGCAACTTTGCAAATATCTTGGTACATGCCTTCTTCAGACAAAATGTTAAGTTTGGCGCTCTACGACATCTGGGGGCCTGGGAGATCGATAACTAGTCGATACACATCAATGTTCAATCTTCAGTTTTGAAGCTATAGCCACAAAATTTGGTAGGAAGCTACGGTAGATGCTGACATCTGATACAGATATGCATCATTGGATGCCAAGCCCCAAAACAACGGGACATGCCCCACCGCCCTATTAATAACCGGAATGCATGTATCTTTGCCAGTTTTTCGCTAGAGTCACTGAATTTGACATTTCTCAAAAAACTGCATCAAAAGTTCGGATGCCACGCCCACTTATACCGCCCACCTTCTAAAATCCGAAAACTATATTTTTCTCAGTTTTAGGGCTAGATTCAGTAAATTTAGTGGGCATATTGTTGACATCCGTATCAGGTGTGCATCAACATATTGGTTGCCACGCCCACTTACTACGCCCACCTCTATATCTTTATTAGTTTTTGCGCTAGAGTCTCCAAACTTTGTAGGGGGATAGAAGGTGCCATCAGCCACAGATACTCCTAACAAATTTGGATTTCACCCCACCACCATATATTACCAATTGCACACAGAATCCTTAACACAGCTACAGTGTCGGCCAAAAGTTAAGCACCCCCCTTGCAAATTTTTTTAAAGTTGAAATATTTTGCCTTTAATGGAATTAAAGAAACGCAGTTTTCAGTTTTATTTTATCTTTATTATATTAACAAATTAAAAAGAAAACAAGTAAAAACGTTGCAGTCGGACGCAACCGACTGCGATATACTTTGATACCAGTTAACATAGCTGTTTTAAGGATTCCTGGTGCAAATAGTAATATATGAGGGCTTTGGGTATAAAAATCAGGCAGAAGGGGTAGGCATGACATTTATCTGTGGCGGATGGCACTTTCTATCCTCCTACCAAGTTTGGAGACTCTAGCGCAAAAACCGACAAAGATATAGAGGTGGGCGGTATAAGTGGGCGTGGCATCCAAAACATTGATGCAGATCTGTTACGGATGTCACTAACAATGTTCATACCAAATTTGAAGAGCCTAGCTCGAAAACTGAGAGAGATATAGCGGTGGGCGGTATAAGTGGGCGTGGCATCCAAAATTTGTATGCACACCTGCTACGGATGTCACTACCAATGTTCATACCAAATTTGGTGACTCTAGCTTAAAAACTGACAAAGATACATGCCTTCCGGGTTTTTTTTAGGGCGGTGGGGCATACCCGTTGTTTGGGGGCGTGGCATCCAAAGTTTTGATGCATATCTGTGTCAGATGTCAGCATCTACCTTCATGTGAATTTTTGTGGCTATAGCTTCAAAACTGTAGAAGATACAGGCATTTTTGTTTATAATTTGATGGGGGCTGGGGCGGAACAGGTGGGCGTGGCATCCAAACTTTTGATGCAGTTTTTTGGGAATGTCATCTGCTATGTTGCCCCAAAATTTGGTGACTCTAGCTGCTAAAATGTGGGATATATTTGTGTTTTATCGATTCGCACATCGAGGTGTATCGACTTGTTATCGATTTCCCAGGCCCCCTGAGGTCGTAGAGCCCTACATTTAACACTTTGATAGACAAGACCAAGATATTTGCAAAGTTGCAAGGCTCTAGCTTTAAGGGTGTCGAAAAAAGTTGCGTTCATACGGACAGACGGACAGACACCATGACGGACATTGCACAAACCCAATATACTATGATACCTTTGGTATCAAAGTATAAAAAAAGCTTTACAAGTTTTGACAAAATTAAAGTAATTCACAGTTTTTTAAAATTTGATCGATTTTAATTGGACATAAGTTAAGCACCCCCCAAGTTTATTACCAATATTTTTAATATTTTGTAGAAAGTCCATTACTTTAATGACATATTGACAGCGTTTTGGCATTGATGCAATAAATTGTCAATTATGCATTGTGGAATGTTTTGCCAAGCCTCCTGGACTGCTGGAAACAGATCATTTATTCCGCGAAACTGCGTCCTATTTATTTTTTGGTTTACAATTTCCCATAAGTTTTCAATTGGGTTTAGGTCGGGAGATTCAATTCTTTGGGCTTCTAACCAGTTTTTGCACAACCTAGAGGTGTGTTTTGGGTCATTGTCGTGCTGAAACCTCCACCTTAGGGGCATTTCTTCCTCAGCGTATGGCAACAATACGTTTTGCAAAATATCACGGTATACAAATTGATCCATAATATCATGAATTCTGTGAATCGGTCCCAATCCGTTGCCAGAGAAGCACCCCCACACCATTATGGACCCCCCGCCATGTTTGACTGTCGGAATGCAGTACTTGGGAATTTATTTTAGAATTTTACATATAAGGTAGATAATGGGTTGGCAAATTTTTGTATCATTGACACGGAATTTAAATGTCCTATTCTTGATTCCAAACTTTTGATAAAGTAAGTTAAAGCTTCGAGTAGATTCAACTTAATACATATATTCTTGATCAGCATCAATAGCCAAGTTGATATAGCCATGTCTGTCTCAGAGACTATAAAAGACTCCAGATTTGAAATTAAACTCTCCAATGTTTTTAATTAATTTTTTAAATTTTTATTATTATTCCAAAGTCTCAAACAATTTTCACAATTTTGAAATTCATGATTTTTTGATATCGATCACATGTGTATATCGAAAACCAGAATTGTTATCGATATTTTGGACCAAACTTGTTCTTCTCATGGTATGGGAGAGCTTAAGTTTCTTAAGAATCTGTAGTCTGTAGATCTTATAGTCTTTGATATCGGCGAGTTCAAACAAATAGACAGACATTCTTATATCGACTCGGCTGTTGATACTGATCAAGAATATATTTACTTTATGTGCTCTGAGATGCTTCCTTCTGTGTGTACATACATTTACACAAAACCGTATACCCTTATTTACCCATTTTATGGGTTAAGGGTATAGAAACCACTTTCAGGGCATCTTCTAGCCGAGCTTACTCGAATAGAGTTCAATAACTTGTTGTTTATTAAGAATATAATTAAAAATTATTATACGAAAAGCGTTATCAAATGTTACCGAGCGTATCAGTAGATTTCGTTTATAGTTTGATTAACGGCTATCTATTTGACCGACTTCCTTAAATATTTAGTTTAATTCCAGCAGTGACTTTAGTTTGTTTTCAGAAGTGGCTAACAGAAAACAGTGTCAAAGAAAAAAAGTACAAATTTTGTCAAAAAATAAACCTAAAGAAAATAATACATCTATATATATTTTTTTAACTTATTAAACTTAACTCACATTCCTCACAAAAATGAAAGGTACATTATCTGTGTTATAAATTAAAATGCTTGTTGGTTTTCCAAAATACTTGACATTGGCACGTGCTAACTATGCCTCAAAATAGTACCTAAATTATCTAATCTTTTATTGCACATCTATTTAAAAACATAATTTTCATATAATTAAGTGGTATGGTACAAATAAAGCATGACCGATATATCAATACGCTAGACCATGTAACACCTCTTGTGCATAATCAAACATTTACTAAATGTGTCCTCGAATCGTAATAAGATTTATTTTGTGGCCAAATCCTTTTCCGTCAAACTCTATTAACAGTAAATGGAAATGTAGTCTTAAATTAATTATAAGTATTTTAATTTGATTGGCATTTACGACAAACCCCTTAAAATATAATAACGTAGGGTATACGATATCAAAAGAACAAGCGGTACTTGCTCCGAAGGTTGCAGAACCTTAAACGGATGCTGTAAAAGGCAATTTTGCCAATGAAGAACACAAACGCAAAAATAATATTTATTGCACATTTGGTTTTTTTGCAAAACAGTATATAAAGAACAAGGAGCAGTCACTTTAACTAGTAGTACTGTTTTGGTTGTGGATAGCGTTGCATTACACATTATAAACTCCAGCAACTTTAAACGGCCATGCGAAACTTTAATGGTAAGTGGACAGCATTTAAGTTGCAAAAGATTTAATATACAGTTTGGCAAATTTGCAGCTTTTACCTTACTGCTCTTAGCAGTATTTGCAAGCAGCATTCTAGGTGCAAGCCTGGATAAAATCCAATATGGCCAGAAATTTTGTCAAGGAAAAGCTAACGGCATGCGCTCACTTGTGCCTGGAAGCTGTTCGAAATTCGTAGAGTGCCAAAATGGACAATCGACCGAGTACACATGCCCTCAGTACTATGACTTTAAATTAAGAATTTGTGTCGCGTACAATCCAGGCTGCACTGAAACAGCTAATGCATTAGTTACCCTTCTTAGAGATACGGAAACACCTTGCCTTACAACAGCTCCTCCATGTGTTACAACACGTCCGCCATGCACTGGTTATGCTCAGCCTACAACAACACCTTCTTGTGTTACCACTCGGCCACCATGTGCTGAAAACGACGCAACAACAACGACTTTAAGCAGTCAAACAACAACTACAACGACAACAACTAAGAAAACAACAACGATGACAACCACCACCTGCAACCCAACAACGACAACAACAACAACGACGACAACAACTCCCACAACAACTACAACGAAAACCACTACCTGTAGCCCAACAACTACCACAACAGCCACGAAAACGACAACCACAACAAAAACAACGACAACAACAACAACGACGACAACAACTCCCACAACAACTACAACGACAACCACCACCTGTAGCCCAACAACCACAACAACAACAACGACTACCACAACAACGAAAACAACTTCCTGCAGCCCAACAACAACCACAACGACAACAACTCCCACAACTACAACGACAACTACGACAACAACAACGACTACCTCAACAACAACGACGACAACAACTCCCGCAACAACTACAACGACAACCACCACCTGTAGTCCAACTACCACAACAACAACAACGACTACCACAACAACAACAACGACTACCACAACAACAACAACGACAACCACAACAACGAAAACAACTACCTGTAGCCCAACAACAACCACGACGACAACAACTCCCACAACTACAACGACAACCACGACAACAACAACGACTACCACAACAACGACGACAACAACTCCCGCAACAACTACAACGACAACCACCACCTGTAGTCCAACTACCACAACAACAACAACGACTACCACAACAACAACGACGACAAAAACTCCCGCAACAACTACAACGACAACCACCACCTGTAGTCCAACTACCACAACAACAACAACGACTACCACAACAACAACAACGACTACCACAACAACAACAACGACAACCACAACAACGAAAACAACTACCTGTAGCCCAACAACAACCACGACGACAACAACTCCCACAACTACAACGACAACCACGACAACAACAACGACTACCACAACAACGACGACAACAACTCCCGCAACAACTACAACGACAACCACCACCTGTAGTCCAACTACCACAACAACAACAACGACTACCACAACAACAACGACGACAAAAACTCCCGCAACAACTACAACGACAACCACCACCTGTAGTCCAACTACCACAACAACAACAACGACTACCACAACAACAACAACGACTACCACAACAACAACAACGACTACCACAACAACAACAACGACTACCACAACAACGAAAACAACTACCTGTAGCCCAACAACAACCACGACGACAACAACTCCCACAACTACAACGACAACCACGACAACAACAACGACTACCACAACAACGACGACAACAACTCCCGCAACAACTACAACGACAACCACCACCTGTAGTCCAACAACCACAACAACAACTACCACAACAACCCCTTGCAGCCCAACAACAACCACGACGACAACAACTACCACAACAACAACAACGACGACAACCACCACCTGTAGCCCAATAACCACAACAACAACCACGACAATTACTACCACAACAACAACGACCACTTGCAGCACAACAACAACCACGACAATAACAACTCCCACAACAACTACAACGAAAACCACGACAACAACAACGACTACCACAACAACAACGACGACAACAACTACCACCTGTAGTCCAACAACCTCAACAACAACCACTTGCAGCCCAACTACGACAACAACAACCACGACCACATCGACAACCACTACTACATGCAGTACAACAACTTCCACTACAACAATATGCACAACAACAGGCTGTACAACAACCACTTGTACAACAACAAAATGCCCTGGGGCAGCTGCTAACATTGTCAGTATGTCAATGCATAAAAATCAGCCCGTTCGATCCCGGCCTAACCGTCGACCTCTTAAGGAAGTAATTCAATTCCTAAAAGGATCCCAAGGAACTGATGCACATGTGCAAATGATGTGTGTCGAAAAACCTGATGGGTTTCTAATGGCTTCACCAAAACGTTGTAATGACTATTACATCTGCCGTCACCAACAAGCTCTAAGGGTCAGTTGTGGGGATAAATACTTTAATGGACAAAAGGGCATTTGCGATCTTCCGGAAAATACAGGATGTGTTCAGAACTAAATCCGAAAAGCAGTTGTTTTTATTTATTTAATAACAGTGCTAGTCAAAAGAATAACTAAAATAAATAAATTATGCAACTGCCATATAAAAGGCAACTCATTAACAGATGGCTTCCTTTTCCTGATTGTGCTCATTAAACAGTACATAAGTACTTAATATGTACTTACTTTACTTAATAAGAAGTTTTATGAAAATATGTGTTACCACAGACTGAAGAAAGCATTAAGTACAAGTATGTTTATACATTCTTATAATTTGGGACGGTTGTGTTTTTGAATGCTTTTCCACTTATTATTTTTCGAGCGTTTGTGGTGGGCGTTAATTGATTTAATTGTGGAAACAGTATTTAACAGTGATCCTAAAAATACATTATATACACAAGCTGAAGCTGCATTGCTTTGAAATTACAAACATTTATTTGATTTGATTTCACAACAAAAATACCTACATATTTACGTGCTCTTGCTCTCAGCATCATTCAACTCCGAAATTTCGGTTTTATCTGCTCACGCCTTTTTATACCCTTAACCCATAAAATGGGCTAATAAGGGTATAATGGTTTTGTGCAAATGTATGTAACAGACAGAAGAAAGCATCTCCGACCCCATAAAGTATATATATATATATATATATTCTTGATCAGCATCAACAACCGAGTCGATCTAGCCATGTCTGTCTGTCCGTTCGTCCGTCTGTATGAACGCCTAGATCTCAGAGACTATAAGAGCTAGAGACTTCAAACTTGAAACTTAAACTCTCCTAAGCCATGCGCAGTACAAGTTTGTTTCAAAGTATCGACTACACTTCTGGTTTCTGATATACAAATGTGATCGATAACAAAAAAAAATCCTGAATTTCAAAATTGTGGAAACAATGTTTTGTCGAGATTTCTCGACTAGAGACTTCTTACTTGTTTCTCAAGTGCTTTTATACTCAGGCGCTCTCTCACTGTTGTCCGTTATATTGCGCTCTTTACTACACTTATGTACATGCACCTACTTTGCTTTAATCAAGCATACTAATTTGACCATATTTTTTTTACCAACCTCTTATAAAATTGATTGTCTGCTGCATTAAGAACTGCAAAATTGTTGGTGTATCCAGCCAGATTTTATTTTATGCACAGTGGCGAACAAAAATATCCGAATGACCCATTTTTTTAAATTAAGCCCGATGTGAAGTATTGATGCAGTTTTCTTTTTAAAATTATGTGAATTCATTTGCAACTTTTAAAGTTATGAACGAAAAACGGAAAGAAAGCACTGACAAAAGTAAGTTAATATTTTGTTGAGCCACCACCAGCATCGATGACGGCTTGCAAGCGTCGAGGAATAGAAGCTTTTAAATTTTCAAGCTCCAACACCGTTATTTTTTTCCATTCCTCCTGTAGCTTTGAGTATTGTAGCTCCAAAACTTCATAAACATGCTCAATAATGTTTAAGTCAGGGCTTTGTGGAGGCGAACAAAGTTGCCGTGGAGCTCACTCTTAAAAATGTTTACCACTATTTTAGGAGGAAAACAGTTTCCTCCTACAATGTGTGCAATATTACACACAGTTTACTATTAAACTTTCCTTATGTAAAATTGCGCATTATGTGTAAAACGAGGTAGACATTTATTGTCTAAAATAAAACATATGATGTTTATTAACATACCTTGTTTGTGTAAAACTTAAGCATTGGAAATGTAAAAATTACGTTTTTTTTTTGTGTAGAAACTAAACATTTTAAATGTAAAAGTAAACTACCAATATATTTTATTTTTTTAATTTTGTTTTTATTCTTCGATAAATTGCTTACATTTCTCAAAGGCTATTTATTTTAGAAAGCAATAGGGGTTCACAAAGTGTAGTATCATTGACAAGAGATACAACACATTGGAACACCCAATGTGCACAATTTGTGCAAGCTTCTACTCTAATCCTATTATTGTAAGTGTATTTGAGGGAGGATTGGAAGAAAATAAATAGAAAATGCCTTTAAAAGCATAGCCTACTTACTTTATTCAGTTTTGCTCAATGACAGCTTATTTATTTGATTTAGCACCTAAAGCACTTAATTATACCAAAAATACCAAAATATCGTCAGTTTCTTGGCGACTTTTGCAACACTTTTCAAGTTTTTACTGTCATTTCTATGCAATACTTGCCACGATTTTTATAGTCAAGGGTTGGGTCTAGCACAAAGCCACACCAGTACAAATTGTTGTTGGAGATGCTTACACTTTTCCTCTTTTTGCTATGATAACTACACTTTTCAACACTATAAAATGTATTAATTTTTTGGGCGCTATTTAAATTTTTTTTGATCCCCGTGTTTGGTGAAAGTAAATTTTGTAGCCAGTGTCAACTCACACTGCGCTGCTTTGACGCGATGAACTTCGCTGATGCGACTCGATGAACGGTCTGCAATTGCGTGCAAAATTTTATGTCTTGAAAAATTTCATTCAATTCAATTTATACACTCTAACAACTGTGTGTTAATTTACTACACATTTACTTTTAAATAGATAGCAAACTTCCAGAAAACGTGTTAAACTTTTCTAAAAAAAATGTGTACGGGCTGATTGCTGTTTAATATTACACATATGTATGTGCCCTACAGCTTCAGTTCGAATCAAATTTCAATCTATTTAACTCTGCAAGTACATATTTACTATGTCGAAAAAAGACGGCATTATTAAAGATTTTCAGTAGACGTTCTGCCCAGCAATAATTTAAAAAAAAAAATTGTTTTAAATTATTCAGATTATTTGATTATTTAAAAACTATTCATTCATTCATTATGAAAACTGCTTCCTGAAAACAGTTGCAAACAATGGTGAGCCGCTTAATGTAAAACAGCAGCTGATTTATGTACCTACTGCAGCAAAATTAAAAGTTGAACAACTCAAAAGAGTTGCTGCTGGTAACGCTTTTACGTGCCACTTGCATGCAGTGTTGCCAACTCTCACTTCACCAATGTTAAAAATAGCTGAAAATGGCTAAATTTATTTAAAAACTAGCTTAAAAAATAGCAAAATAAAATTGGTTTAAATTAGGCATTTATTCGTCAATGAATGTATTTAAATTTATATCCTCATCACATGATTCATTTGAATTATAGGATTCATTTGTTCCAATAAGTTTTAGCCGCATATTTGGCACAGAATAGTTGTAGCAGCACAGCCCAGCAGTGTTGCCAACTCTCACTTCAAGAAAGTAGCTGAAGCCAATGTTAAAAATAGCTGAAAACAGCTAACTTTTTTTAAAAGCTAGCTTAAAAAATAGCAAAAAAAAATAGTGACGGCAAGCGCGTAAATTTTGCAATCGATATGCAATAAACAGGGCTGCTGGTATTCGCTATCGAGATGCTAGATAGTTAAAAAAATACATTGAATGTGACCAAATGCAAGCGTCTAAATTAACTTACAGTAGGAATTAGGTATTAAATAGTATATTTTTCGAAATAGCTAAATAATAGCTAAATAAGTTGAAAAATAGCCAGAATTGCAGGCACCTGCAAATTTCAAGAGTCTCCGGCTGACGACGTCTGAAAATAGCCAAATCTGGCTAGAAAATTGCTGAACTGGCAACACTGCTTGCATGTAAACAACATAGTTGTCAGTTGTGTGCTTTGCCTGAACGCAATCCACGTATTTTATCTGAAAATACCTTAAAGCCGCCCCGCCACTGACACTAGGGATGCAACATTGATGAAGGAAAAATTGATGGTTGAACCCTCGCTATGCCAACACTTTAAAAACAGATTTGTATGTTCGAAACTTCTAATGTGAAATTTTATCGAAAGAATTGTACATCGATATTCTAGACACCGCTTTATATAAACTCATGGTCTAATAATTACAAGGTCTGGTTAACAGCTGACGACTGCTTGCCATATTGCATGATACAGCTGTTTTTGTGACGTCATTTTGTAGAATATGTATACCGGCTGATGTTTATTCCAATCATTTTCAAACATTGAGCTACTTATTCGCTAATTTAACAATAAATTAAGAAATAAAACATTTTTTTATTCATTTTATAAATCAATAATAACGTATTTCCCATCTTAGCAATAACACAATTCTACAAAATGACGTCACACAAACAGCTGTTTTTTTTGCAATGACCAGACCTTGTAATTATTAGACCATATATAAACTTATTATTTTCGCGATATTCTGAAGTGGAGTTTTAATTATTTTGAATATCTTTTGTAAACCATAATGGACATAAGAAATTGTTTTCAAAAAGGTAAGATAAGTAATTGTAACATTTAAATAAATAATGACTATTTTGGAGGCATCTCCTCTGTTAAGAGGAAGAAAGGTCGTGACAGCAGCAGTGGAAGTGATGAAGGCAACGTGAGCATTCGTTTGCCACAATCGCCCGCAACTGTTTCAGAGGCGCAAACAGAGGAAGCTTCTGCGAACAATGAACAAATTGAGTTTTCAGAGGACTGCCACATATATGACGTGGGCCGCTATGTTGGATGAGCTAACCAACTATCAGTAGACAAAAAAAGATAATCTGATACGTCCGTGGGTTCCAGATGTTAGCTACGACTTTAAAAGTGATGCACAAGCTTTGCAAAGGAAATTTAACTACTATTGGCTAGACCAATATGCGCCGTAGCTAGTGTATTCAAAGCGATTAAAAGGTGCTCTTTGCAGCATTGTGTTCTGTTTCCGCCTGTCCCGTGTTCGGTCAAAGGCGTTTTGGGATCATTCATGATCCGGCCATTCACTAAGTTTAAAAATATGCACGAGGACTGCAAAAAACATGCTAGAACAAATCTGCACAGTCGCCACAGCTGCAGCGAAAGCTTTTATTGACGATGTGCCTGTGGATGTGCAAATACAAAATAGCCACGCCAAAATCATAGAGCATAATCGAAATATAATAAAAGCCATTATATCATGTGTTGTATTTTCTGGTACGAACGATATGCCACTCAGGGGGGCAGAGGCGGATGGAGGCGTAGTCTTAGATCTCCTTAACTTGAGAATCGATCTGGCGACGAGAATTTGAAGGATCATCTACAGAAATGCAGTCGCAACGCAATCTACACTTCACCAAAAATCCAAAATGACATAATAAAAATGTGTGGTGAAGTTATAACAGAACTAATAATATCTGAAGTAAAAAAGGCAAATGCTGACATATCCGGGAAAGAACAGCTTTCAATCGGTTTGCGCTTTTATGACGAAAAAAAGGGACAAATAAGGGAAGAATTTGTTGGGTTTGTTGAGCTCACAGCACAAAATGCTCAAACCATTGCTGACGAAATTGATATGTTTTTGATGAACCATGACCTCTCACCAGAATGTTGCGTTGGATTTGGCTTCGACGGCTGATCTACGATGTCTGGAAAAGAAGGCAGAGTTCAAGCCATTTTAAGGAGAAAATACACTCGGGCGCAATATGTTCATTGCTCTAGTCACAAGCTCAATCTTGTAGTGAACGACTTAAACCAGGTTCCAGAAATAAGAATTACTATTTCTACTGTCAAGGATGTTATAAACTTTTTCCGTGAATCAACTACTCGTAGAAACTGTGCGCCTAGTGTATCACGTTTGTGTGAAACGAGGTGGTCGGAGAAGTACAAGGCAGTCAGAAAATTTTCTGAACATTTTCTTGAAATTGTCAAAGCTTTAGAAAAATTGCACACAGATGGCAACTCTGCCACAAGAAAGTCTGCATACCAGCTCCACTCCACGGTGACAAGACCAGGATTTATCGTTTCTTTGATGACAATCGCAAAATACTCGGCGGTTATGGAACCAACCGCTAACGTATTGCAAAATAAGGCAATAGATTTGGTTGCAGTCGGTGAGCACATAGCGAAAATACTGGAACTTGTCAAAAACGATCGTACCAATGCAGATAAAATAACAAATTATTTGCTTGAAAAGGCGCGGGCAATTGCAAATGAACTAAATATAGAAATATCGTTGCCTCGTATAGCTAGACAACAAAAACACAGAAGCAATCCTCCGTCAAATAATAACACTGAATATTGGCGTCGTTGTATAACTATACCATACCTTGATTCGGTAATTTGTTCATTGCAAGTAAGATTTTCTAGTGAAAATACTCCAGCTTTTGCGCTAGCTCAGCTGCATCCATTGCATATGCTTAAATATTCTCTTGAAAAGCTTTATGAAAATTCAAAATTATTTGAAAATAATTATGAATTAGATGTCAATAATGAGGTAGTACTGTGGTACAATCTGTGGAAAAAAAAGAATTTGCCAGAAAATTATTTAAAGGATATTGAAGTTGTGGAATTACTCAAAGAGGCAAATGATTTTGTTCCTTCCATTCGAAACACATTAACAAAATTGTGTCTTTACCATGTGCTACAGCAACGATTGAGCGTTCCTTCAGTACGTTACGCAGAGTCAAAACGTGGCTTATTTATTTATTTATTTATTTATATATTTATTTATTTATTTATTTATTTATTTATTTATTTATTTATTTATTTATTTATTTATTTATTTATTTATTTATTTATTAATTGTCAACTAATATCAGTCGACATAAAAATTAAAATTAAATCAAACTAAAAAGTAGAGCTTAAGCTACAAAAATGTTTAAGATTAATGAACAAAATTTAAAATTAAATCAGTAAGCAAACTGGAATGAAATGAAAAAGTTTAAAAATTAAAACATTCTGGGGAGTTAACAAAAAATTTAATGATCCAACATTTGTTGCAAGGATTGGGAAAAACCCAGAAAAACCCAATCAGATCATAAGATTAGTGATTAGTGACTATGACTAGATAAGTAAAGCAGTATGGATCTTTTTAGTATGGGAATGGACGCCTCAAAGGAAACAAGTGAAAACATTTTATTGTAGTCTGCGCACACTACTCGAAACGGTTCATGCATTAGATAGTTGGTAGAGCAACGATCAAGGTTAATAGGTACAAAGTTACGAGAAGATCTAATAGGGACAGTTAAGTTTATTCGACTTAATAAAATGGGTGAGTCGATTTCACCATTGAGCAGATTAGTAACAAATAAAACTCCATGCATAGTTCTACGGTTTAAAAGAGAAAGAAGGTTAATTAATAGAAGTCTACTTGAATACGAAGGCAAATCAACACCGGGAACCCAGTTAAAACTTCTAAGTGCAAATAAAAGAAATTTCTTCTGAACAGATTCGATTCTATCCTGATGAATCCTGTATTGCGGAGACCACACACAGGATCCATATTCAAGGATGGGACGCACTAGGGATGTATAAAGTGTTTTAGTAGTGTAGGGATCATTAAACTCTTTCGACCACCGCTTGATGAAACCAACGACACTGATGGCTTTATTAACCATGCACGATATATGAGAATCAAACTTTAATTTTGGTCAAGAATAATACCCAAATCCTTCATTTCTAATACGCGATCGAGTGGTGAGCCATCAAGCAAGTACTGAGCAGTATGAGGAGTACTTCTACAGAAAGACATTACTTTACATTTAGAACAATTTAAATTAAGTTGGTTAAAGTTGCACCAATCAGATAGTGCACTAAGATCAGACTGTAGTAAGTTACTGAAAGAAGGTTCATTATAGGATAAACATAATTTAACGTCATCCGCAAACATGTACACGTGCGAGTTAGATATTACTGCAGGAAGATCATTAATAAAGAGATTAAATAATAAAGGCCCAAGGTGACTACCTTGGGGCACACCTGATGTTACATAAATTGGTTTAGAGACAGATGATTTAAAGACAACTTTTTGTGAACGGCCACACAAGTACTCGGAAAGCCATGAAAGGAGGTTAGTTGGGAGCCCAATAATGTTTAATTTATGAAGCAAAAGTGAATGACTAACAGAATCAAATGCCTTACTAAAATCGGTATAAATGACATCAGTTTGCATTTTGCTTTGAAATCCTTTAATAAAAAGCGATGTAAATTCTAGAAGGTTGTTGGTAGTAGATCTACGTTTTACAAAACCATGTTGATAAGGCGACATAATTGCACTACATGAGTGTTGCAATTGAGAGCAAATAAGTTTTTCGAAGACTTTCGGAATGGCAGACAATTTCGAAATCCCTCTATAATTTTTAACATTGGACTTTGAAGAATTTTTATGAAGTGGAATAATAAAAGATTGCTTCCACATATCAGGGAATACTGAAGATTCAACAGACAATTTGAATAATTTTAGTAAAGGTTTGCACAGTGTATCAGTGCAATATCTAAGTACACAACCGGGCACTCCATCAGGACCAGGCGAGAAGCCAGGTTTGATCAGGTTTAGGTCACTTAGCAGCGAACACACAGTTAAGACCGGGGCAAATATGCAATTTGATGTTTGAATTTGGAAGGGATAAGTATTACTAGAACTATGAGAACTCAAAGAATATACTGATTGAAAATATACAGCAAATAGATTGACCACAGCCTGATCCGTACTTGCTTTCGTATTATCAAGAAAAACTGAGGATGGCAGGCAGGAGGATTTACGTTTAGAGTTAACAAAATTATAAAACTGTTTAGGATCTCGAGAGAAATTCATTCTACATTTATTAAGATAGTTATTATAGCAGGATGAGTTAACAGAAAGAAAATTAGACTTTGCTATAATATAAGTTGATTAGTCAATAGTATTTCCCGATTTTCTGAATTTTTTATAAGATCTTGTCTTCGCATTTTTCAGTTTTGATAATTCCCTTGTAAACCAAGGTGGTTTGTTATCACTTGAGGAGTGACAAAGGGGAACACATCTGTCCAAATGCGAATTTAAGGTCCCATATGGCAATGGCAGTTTCTAAATCACTACAGGAATAAAGCTGAGACCAATTAGTTGCATTCAAAAGTTGATTTAATTTAGTGAAGTTAGTCTTACGGAAACAACGTGATTTTGCAGAAATATAAGTATTAGAGTTAGGGTTTAGTATTTCAAGGGAAAGTTCTAAAGTTGGATGGTAAGAGTCTTCCGGTAAGAGTTTTAGGAGCACGATTGTACAAGAAAGACTGGTTGGACTATGTCTGTTGAGCGTACATCGCACAGTTTTAAAAGAAAACACACAGCTTATTGAAGAGCAAATATTGAATAAATTTGCAGGAAACCCTAGACGTCTATTATTAGCATACAAATTTGTAAGTATTAAAAAGGTATATTAACATTTAAAAAATAAAACCTTCTGCATCATCCTCGTCCTCTGTTGCACCTTCTGAAATTATGACAATTTTTGAATCAGATGGATTTAAATATACTTTTTGACGTCATTATTTGTGATAAAGAAAATTAAATAATTGCAATGACTACGAAACACTGCGACTGCTTTTATTAAAAAAATATTTTCACCTATACTAAAAATAAAAAAGTCACTTGTACTTGCTATAAACGGAGTGTTTGTTGGAGGAGGATCCATCTTATTGAAATAGGCTCGCTGAAGTCGGAAACAATCGTTCATGTTATTCAAAATAAGGTCTTTTTCTGTATCTGAGTTCTGTGTTGTATGAAGATTAGTTAAATATTCTTTCTTGAATTCGGTCTGCAATTGCGTGCAAAATTATGTGATTTGAATAATTTCATTCAATTCAATTGATACTTATTGATAGCACACAAGCCGCCTAAAAATTCTGTATCGCAATGCTTTACAAACACAATGGTAACTGCTTGCCGGAAATCAACTCGCGCGTGTCACCTCACAAACGAAAATGACAAACGTATGCAAGTCTTGCACACGATTATAAATACACACTCGATGCGTAAAAATACGCGCTTTTTCACGGAAAAGTACATTACGTTTGTATAAATATAAGCACGCAGTGTTCATAATTACTGCTGATTAGTATTTTTACACATTTTAATACTAATGCTCACCAACAAATGTTTAAAAGTACGCAAAAATTGAAAATTTACAACACATACATATGTATGTGTAATATTAGGCAGCAATCAGCCCGCACAAATTTAGAAAAGTTAAACACATTTTGAGGTAAGTTTGCTATCTTTTTAAAAGTAAAAGTGAAGTTAATTAACACACAGTTTTAAGAGTGCATAGCAGCCAGCCCTTTGAGCCGTATGCTTTGGATCGTTGTCTTGCTGGATTTCTGTTCTATTCCTTTTTTTAAATGCTTTTTTGCTAACTCCAAGCAAAACTTTGGGTTTTTCTCACTTTTAAGGGGTTTCTTGCGAGGAATTCTGCAGTGCCCTGCAAATTGTTCGTGGGTGGACAACATTGTAAGACCGTTCAACTATCTGTTGGGCCAAACTAGTGGCATGCACTTTGATATTTTCGACCACTTTATTGCGAATAAACCACACATCTCTGCGGTTGAGCTTCTTTAGACGATTTGACTAAATTTAATAATTTCGCGATTTCGCCAGACGATTTGTTATTATTTCTTTTTTAAAAGGCAAAAAATAATTTAAGAAGAAAAGAAGAGCAAATAAAGTGAGCTAATGAAACGTACACTTTAGTCAGTTAATTTTTCCGGTTTTTCGTCCATAACTTTAAAAGTTGCAAATGAATTCACATTTTTTTTTATATGTTTTATAATTATACTACGAAGTGTCCGCTTGCTTCGCTGCGCCGATAGTTTTTACAAAATTTTAGCAATATATATAAAATAAATAAGGTAGAAAATGTTTAACAACGTAAAAGTATATACTATTCTCTTTTCCACGCCATCATTGAGGTAGAGAAGCAGACGCGTCATTATACTTTGATAATAAAGGTATCAATATACCCAATATACTATGGGTTCTGGTAATGTCCGTCATTGTGTCTATCCGTCTGTCCGTCTGTCCGTGTGTCCGTATGAAAGACACTTTTTCGAACTTCCTTAAAGCTAGAGCCTTGCAACTTTGCAAATATCTGGCTCTACGACCTCGATCAAACACATATATCCCACATTTTAGCAGCTAGAGTCACCAAATTTGAGGGCAAGATAGCCGATGATATTCTTCAAAAAAAAAGCATCAAAACACGCCCACCTCTTTCGCCCCCTGCCCCCCTTCAGTTATGATCGAAAATGACTATAATTCCCACAGTTTTTAAGCTCTAATCACAAAATTTGGTGGGAAAGTAGATGGTGAAATCTTACAAAGATATGCGCCACGCCCCCACTTATGCCGCCCACCTTCTAAAATCCGAAAACTCTATATCTTTTTTAGTTTTTGACTAGAGTCACCAAATTTGGTAGAAACATTGTTAGTGATATCTGTAACAGATCTACATCAAAGTTTTATATGCCACGTCCACCTTTGCCGCCCACCTCGTAAAATCTTAAATCTCTATATCTTTCTCAGTTTTTGGGCTAGAGTCACCAAATTTAATCGGGGGATAAAGGGTGCCATCCGCCACAGATATGCATCACAAATTTGAAATTTTTTATTCCCAAAACCCTCATATACATGTAACTATTTGCACTAAGAATCCTTAACACAGCTAGGTAAACAGGTATCAAAGTATTTCGCAGTTGGTTGCATTCGACTGAAACGTTTTTATTTTTATTTACTTTTAATTTTGAATGCTTTTTTTTTGTTTTAGCTAACGATTGCCAATTGCTTGGCATTATCACGTTCTGTGTCATGTTTGCGCGTCTGTTAGCCGGAACTACACAAGTCAACTACGGCACAAGATACAACCAAACAATGTGCACATCTAAAAGTACAATTAAAAAAAGTGTAACATTTAAGTCAATCAAAAATATTGATTCAGACTATTGCAAATATATGTCAAATCAGTTTTATAAATATCCTTATGACTGTGCTGCATATATTTCATGCAACGACTCTGAAGCAGAGCTTAAATACTGCGATACGGGAAAGCTCTTTAATGCAGATCTGCAAATTTGTGATACCCCTGAAGCAGTGAATTGCAGCGAATCACAAAATTCAGACGACGAGTGCAAAAGCCTATCGAACGGCACTGTGCTGCCTAGTTCAGAACACTGCGATCAATTTGTCATATGCATCAATCGTGAAACTGTACTCTGTAAATGTCCTGAGCCCTCTGTATTTAATCCAAACTTACTTGTATGTGATGATCCAAATGAGATTTCGTGCTTTGGCGAGCCTACTACAGATATGACAACGGCAGCTCCAAAAACAACCAGTGAGACATACAACGAATGTAAAAATCAAGTCATGGGCATATCCTTTCCATATGTTGACGACTGTCAACAGTATATTTTATGCCTGGGAAATGATCAATCTGTCAGGGCTAAGTGTCCATGGAATGCTTGGTATGATCCAGAGGCCGGCACCTGTGGCCCCGATGTGCCACAAAATGCTTGCAAAGGAACTAAAAGTACAACCACAAATGCCAGAACGACACCAAGTCCAAAAGACCTTTGTGTGGGTCAGGAGCTCGGCGTATCCTATCCAATAGTTACCAACTGTGAAAAGTATATTCTCTGTTTGGGCAATGACGAGTCTGCTACAGTCAACTGCATTTACAATGCTTGGTATGATCCTATAACGGGCGACTGCGGACAGGATGTGTCACCGACAGCATGTCAGGACATTGTCCAAACTTCAACCACAAAGACAACAACTATGCTATCTACAACTGTTACAACTGAATCTATAGAAACTACAACAACTACAGCTAAGCCCAGTGGCAGAGAGATCTGTGCAGGTAAAATGCATGGCGAGTATGAGAGATATCCTGACAGCTGTAATAAATATATTGTGTGCACAGAGCCTGTTCCCGTTGCATTTTATTGCACTAACGGATATTACTTCAGCGAGGCTCTTCAGCAGTGTGTTGACTGGGAACAAAGTGATTGCGAGTCAATGTCCAGTACAGTGCTACCGCCTGGGAACGATCCAACTCCATCTCCTGGCATTTGTATGAACTGCATAAACTGCACGTATCCATATGGTGAAAGCTGCCAATGGTATTTGCGCTGTGTGAACAATTATGTCTACATGATAAGCGTTTGCAACAGCGGGGAGTTTTATGATTTACTGAGCGGCCAATGCGGTGCAGACATTTCCCCCAATGCCTGCTTTCAACTTTATTCAACAACAACAACAACAGAGCTAGATTCGACTACTACAGAAATCACAACCAAGCCCACTGCGACGACACCTCAAACTGATCCTTGTGAGGGCGCTGAAGAGGGAAAACTAGTGCCCTACCCCAACGACTGTTCAAAGTTTATTCAGTGTAACACTAACGGACCAGTCGCATACAATTGCGTTTCAGGACAAGAGTTTAGTGCAAAACTGCAACGCTGCATGTCTCCTTGGTTTGCAAATTGTGCGTTTGCAACTTCTAATTCTATACAAACCCTAATACAAAGAAACTAAGCCCAAATCCATAACACAATCGACCTATTTTTTCTGTACGGACAAAAAAAATCACGTGCTGCTTGTATAAATAACTAATTGAATAAATGCCAAGATTGCATGCAAACGGTTCAAGATTTGGGTTAAGGAAAGTAATAAATAAGTGGGATGGTTAAAAGGAAAGAGCTAAAGTGTTATATAACAGACAGAAGGAAGCATTTTCTACCCCATGAAGTATACGAGCCCCGACCACTATTAATTCGTACGGCAAGCTTTTTTACCCATATGCAATGTTTAACAGACGATATTTTCAATACTTTTTTGAAAACATTGTGTTTACATAGATTTCAATGAGAGAAAAAGTTGTGATACCTGTCTTACAATTTAATAAAATTTATTGATTAATACTAGTACATGTTTTCTTAGACTTTATTTACACGCTGAAGTTTTTTCATTAATTTTTTATTTATTCCGTTTTGAAACTTCTTCGGAATTCAGGTCGCATTTACACGCTGAAGTTTTTCAGTGTAATTTTTTCTTTGTAAATGCAACTCTGGTTTTTAATCTATCATCAATATACTTTGTTTTATATGTATACAACAGCTGATTAACTTTAATAAGGCAATTTCTCAATGTCCGGTTAAATTTTCGTTTAGCTAAACGCAAATTTAATTTAAGGTAGAGTTAAAATTGGTTCCAAAGCCAAATTACCCATCATGATAAGTAACTATCGCCTTAACAGCGTTGCCACATATAGCAGTTTTGCCAAATATAGCGAGTGGTTCAGCTGACTTTGCTCTTTCCGAACATTGAAGATTTCTGTTTAAAATCCCACATAGATGGCAAGCCAATTGATCTAAATCCTTGCAAGAATGATTTGCACGTAAATTTGTAAGCCCTGCTGTATAAATTTGGCATCTCAGTCAGTAAAATGCATGGACAAAAACACCTTTATGTGATGCCATTTTAATTTAATAACAAAATAAATAAACAATTCAAATTACAGCTGTTTGCCTAACGATAGTTCTTAACGATATATCGTGACAAAATCACTAAATTTTAAACGCGACCCAGCTTCCGGTTAGTTGTTTTTATTTACTGCAACCGGACATGAGAAACTCAAATTTGACTAAACGTCAGTTAGTTTACCTAACCGGACATTGAGAAATTGGGCCTAAGAGTGATAATTGAAATAAAAGTGGATACGTTAATTATTTTTTTTTATTTTTTCACTTTAAATATGCAAACTCACGTTAACGCCAAATTTTTATAGTGCGATATGTGAATATCGATAGCTTGATTATTTAAAGTTTTTATAAATTAATAATAATGAATGAGACCGAGCCTGAGCAATCAAATCTGGCATCTGACTTCGAATGTCCTCCGGAGGTGATAAGATCCGCAATTGCGGAATCAATGATTTTGTAAAATATCTTTTAACATTTAACATTTTATTAATAATAAACTTTTAATAACTATGTTATTACAGTCTTTTTGTAACCATTTATTCTGCAATATGCAGCGAGACCAAAACGAGTACTCAAACACTCTTGATGAGTAAAAAAAAATTAAGAAAAGTTTCTATTCTTTGTCCATTTTTTTTTTCAATAAATTGGAGCACACGCTCTTGGAATTCCATATTCCTTTTTTTATACTCATCAAGAGTTTGCCTATAGTACTCGTTTTGCTCCCGCTGCATATTATTCCTCTCCCTCATTAACTCTAAAACCGCTTCTTGATTATTTTTACGCCGTTTACTGGGCGGCTCTATCTCCTCCTGTGTCTCCATGTTATTTGGGTCCAACACAATAACGTTGGTGGACGTGGACTGCATTGCCCGCTCTTGCGCATTGCTGATTGCAAACGTTCCCAAAAATTCGTTTATTTTTGCAAAATATTGCCATGTGGAGGTTGACCCTCCACTTGGGCCGACTTTTTGCTTCTCCTCCCTGAAAAACATTGCATTAAATAAACAATTTCAATATAAAGATTTTCATGCATCATACCTATACTTCCTTGTGAGGTTGTCGACTTTCGTCCTCACGTCCGTCCACTGGATGCCACTATCCAGCGCCTGCATTTTTTCTGCCATTTCTTGATATATATGGGAATTCTTACGAATTCCCCGTAGATCATCTATATTTTCTTGCCAGAGGTCAATCAGCATTGCCTCTTTTGTTGGCGTCCAAGCAAGTCGCTTTGATGTATCTTTTCTGCCTTAAAAACAATTTTTAAAGAAAATAACGAACAAATGTGGCAAAAGACTTACTTTGCTGATTGCCCGCCATGTTTGTTTTGTTTATATTTTCGTTGTGAATGACAATTTTTTAGTGGTGGAATCAAAAACATCGAAACTAATTGAAGGGAACGCACTGAGAATAGGAACATTTCCACAAGATGTTGGAATATTTTGGGATAAGTCGGCACGGCAAATTCATACGTAACATCATTGATGTTAGATGTTAGATGTTAAATGTGCCCTAGTGTGAATTGGGTATGAAACACTGTGCAACTCTGTGCTTACATACTATCGGAAGAAGGCAAAGCAAAATGAGAAGAAAAATACACGACCCTTGCCTACAAACAAAAGATTAAGTGGGAAAATTCACCAAAAAACTTCAGCGTATAAATGAGGTCTTAGTCTATGTTTTAAATTTGAGCTGCAACTTTTTGCAACTTTCTGATTTATTCGCTTTTTGTGTTCGTTAATATATATTGTGTTTGTTTGTTTTCGTGCATATTTGGTGCTTTGTTATGTTCGTCGTATTCGTTTGTGCTTTGAAATGTCTATTGCTCAATTGTGAATTTTTAGGCAACTCATATCAGTGCAAACTGTCATGCTTAAATATTTTTGAGATGTGGTGCTCAGTTATACAGTGGCTCACAGCTTATTTCGTGCAGTGGCAAATTATAATTTTCAAGTCAAATATCTGCTAAACTATTAAAGGTATTAAGTTAATTTTAATTGTATGCTGTTCATCAGTCTTTCTTTATTTAGTTAGGCACTTTAAATTTCTTAAATTTTTTAAAATAGCACCTTCAATTATGAAAGAAACAAAAAATTTACTATTTGTGTTTCGTTAACAGTAAAATTTATGCTAACCTTTTTCCCTGCTATAACAATATTTTAAGGGAAAAACAGAAAAGCTATCCTGAGCTAACAAGCGTTACAGAATCTGAGATAGTGAATTCGCTTCAAAGCTTATTGGAACACACTGCGACGCGCATTTTAAAGTTACAAAGCGATGTAACAGATAAACTTGATAAGTCCTCTAATTATCTCACATTAATAGGGAATTGGCAGTTCTGGACACAGCCAATACAAGCAAAAATTTGAAAACAATTGGAAGACAGTTATTTATGACATCATACAACTTATCGTAAAATCTAATAATGATAACGAACAGAAAATTATTTGGAAAAACCCAAGACCATCGTTTCCCCGTTATTGCCGCCCGATTCGAATTCAATTTAAAAGGGAATCAGTAAATTTAATTAAAAATGAGGAACTATATTTTAAAAACGAAATTCAGCAATTGACTCCCACTGAATTTAACACCGCTACCAACCGGAAAATCTATATCGAACATGTACTGCAACTCACTATGGTGGATGGCAAAGTGTGCAATGCCTTAAGTGAAACATCATCTTCGAAGTGCTATGTATGTCAAGCCAAGCCCACGGAAATGAACGACATTGACAAATGCCTAGAAAAAGAAGTCAGAGCAGATCGTTACGAATTTGGATTGTCTCCATCACATGCTTATATTCGTTTCTTTTAATATTTTCTTCACATTTCATATAAACTTGAAATCAGACAATGGCAAATAAGAGGCGAAGAAAATAATGAACTATTTCAGAGAAGAAAAAAAATATTCAGTCCGAATTTCGTGAAAAAATGGGTCTTATTGTCGATAATCCAAAACCAGGTGGAAGTGGAAATTCAAATGTTGACAACAATGCAAGAACATTTTTCAATTACTCTCATTTATCTGCAGAAATAACTGGCATAGATCAACATTTTATTGAAAGCTGTGCAACATTACTGCAAGCCTTGTCCTCTGGATATAAAATTAATATAGAAAAATTTCAAGAATTAGCGCTAGATACGGCAAAAAAAAAACTAACATCAAGGTATTCCTGGTATTATTTGCCTTCCACAGTTCACATGTTATTCAATATGCATTAGTTTCAATTGGAGAGCTCTCTGAAGAAGCTGCGGAGTCAAGGAACAAGGACGTTAAGAAATACCGACTCAATCATACACGTAAAATCTCACGTTTAGCCACTAACAAAGACCTTATAAATCGGTTGTTATTAACTTCTGATCCTTATATAACCAGGCAGCGAAATTTACCCAAAAAATGTAAAACGATTCTTTCGAAACGTGTTTTTGATTTATTAGAATAATTTTTTGTATTAAATATATATTTTTACATTGTTCTATTAAATTTAGTATAATGTATTAAAAAAGCTACTATATATTTGAACATCCTATTAATATTTTATTTTGTATATAGATAACAATCATAACAAAATTAAAAATAAAATATAATTTATTAATAACAAAGTTTCTAACCATAAAAGTATGCAATTGAATTTAAGTTTTTAAATGTTATTTTATAATATTTTCGGGCTTTAACGTATGGTTTTTGCCTTTGTTTTATAATTTTTTTATGTTATTGGGTCTTTACAGCAGTACAGAAATTTTCAGATCTATATTTCAACTGGAAGTATTTTTGGCCGCATTTTCCATACAAGATCAACCACTGTGCGATGGTTACGTAGTTAAAAGAACAGCGTACATTGCTATTGATAAGAATTCTGATGCAACCAGTAACTTTGTCTTTTTGGAATTGTGCAAGTGCAAAGGAAGTGAATTGCAATAAATATGCCGAAAATTCGCGAAGCCTGGTTGCAAATTGACGAGTTTAAGGGATGGCTTCGCAAAGTAAAGTATGTCAACTAATTCTTTGAAAAATGAAATTAGTCACACAATTTGAGCTTAAATATAATTATTGATTAGGAAAGGCACTTGTTTTCATGTTCAGTCCTTAACAATATTTTTCATATATGTATTCCAGAATAATATAATTAACAAAAGTAATAAAAATAGAAACAAAAACATAATAATTTCATAGAAACAAAAAAAAAAGCAAATATTAGCTGTCTATTAATTCTTTGCAAAATGCAAACATTAATCTCTAAAACACGCTATAATTGGCTAATATTTTGTGTGCCCGCCGTTAGCATCCATAACAGCGCTGAGGCGCCGCGACATCGACGATATAAGTGCATTAATGTCGTAATGTTCCGGAATTTTAAGCCACTCCTCATTTATGCACTTAATCAACTCAAGTTTGGTTTTTGGGCTCCATTTTCTTGAGCAAAGCCCACAAATTTTCGATAGGATTGAGATCCGGACTTTGGGCGGGCGTGTCAATAACTTTGCTGCAATTATTAAGCAGCCAGGTGCGACACAGCAGCGATTTGTGCTTCGGATCATTGTCATGGTACTGTTTGTATTTGAGTTTGCTACTGTTTTCCGGATTAACGAAGCCAAAGTTGTGCGCACTTCTTGACAGTTCATTTTTTAATATGTCTAAATAGAACTCCTTTGTCATTGTATCGTTAAATATGCGCAGCTTTCCAACGCCTTTGGATGAAATACAGCCCCACACCATGACTGAAAGCTTTCCAAATTTAACAGTGGGTATGTTTTGGCCTGGAGGGCTGTATTTGGTTTCCGCCAAACTTTGCTGGGTCCATCATGATAATACATCATGATCTTGGTCTCGTCAAGCGCTTCTCAATATTCACATCAGACAGCAATGGCTTCTTCCTTGCTACATGTGATGAGTACTTGTGGCGATTGAGAACTTTTCTTACAGTCTCATGGCACACGGTCTTCTCACAGTCTGTTTTGATATTATTTGCCAACTCTCTGAGGCTTGTTTGCGGTTTATTTTCAATAGTTTTTAAAACTTTTGAGCAATCCCGCCGAGAGAGCTTTGGTGGTCGGCCTTCAGAGCTGTATAATTCAAGTTTTCTGTCCGGTTAATAATATTATAAACTGTTCTAAGTTTAATTTGATACATTATAGCTAACTCTTTTGCAGTTTTTCCTTTCTTAAAATGAAAGTAAACTAATTGAATCAAATTATCTTTAGTGCGTTTGCCAGGCATTGCAAAAATTCTCAATTTAACACAAACGTGCACTGATCCAAAGCAAATTTTTTTAACGAATGAGTGTAAGAAAGTCTAGAAAACAACATGTGATCGGTTGTTTTCGTTTTTGTTGTCCCGTTAGATTTTCTATTGTCTTCTTTCAACCAGTGTTTGCATTTTGCAAAGAATTTATTGACAGCGTCATATATGACGTTGTTTTGTTTTCTTCATTTCCTTGATGTTGTACTTGGAATTTTGTTATTTTTTTTTTTTTTGTCAGACTTATAGCTAATACACATCTTAACAATAATCGAAAAAACAAATTTTTCCCAATAATGCCTTTATTTCTATTTGTCATGTTAAAGTTTAAATTGTGATACTTTTTTCATTTTGCAAAGAATTATTTGACATACTGTACATGGAGATGCAACAAAAGCATAATGCTGCTACTTTTGCATATGCACAATAGCAGCCAAAATATTTGATCTTCGTCAGTATGCGGAAGCAAAAAAAAAAAAACACACTTCAGCTATGGTAAACATGCGGGAAAAAAAGATTTTCCCAAAAAATCTTTGAAAACGGAGGGGCAGGAAGCGGCGCTATGCATCTACATTGTACCAATAATGATTCGTACAGCAACTCTATTTTTCTTTGACATCGAAAAAATATACTAATAAATGGCATTTAAAAAAAAATTTGATGCAGTTTTGTTCATTCATTATTTAACTTTATGTTTACAACTTTAAATGTATGTTACAGACAGAAGGAAGGATCTCCGACCCTATAAAGTATATATATTCTTGATTAGCATCAACAGCCGAGTCGATATAGCCATGTCTGTCTGTCCGTCTGACTGTCTGTATGAACGCATAGATCTCAGAGACTGTAAGAGCTAGAGACTTCAAACTTAAAACTTAAACTCTCATATACCATAAGCAGATCAAGTTTGCTTCGGATTATCGATAACATTTCTGGTTCTCGATGTACACATGTGATCGATAACAAAAAAACTTGAATTTCAAAATTGTGAAAATGAGGTTTGAAACTATAATAAAATAATGAATATTTAAAAAAATTTGATTAAAATCTGTTAAGAAACACCTGAAATACCGCAGTTTGAAATTTGATCATATTGGTCACTGGGTAAATACACACAAATGACAGTATTCGTTACGAATGGGGTTAAGGGTATGTCCTAGTCGGGATTTCTCGACTAGAGCCTTCTCACTTGTTTTTTCATTAAAAGTAAAATAAAAACATTTGTTTTAAAAACCACAATATTCAGGTAAGTGTTTATTAACTTAAACTAATCATTAATCTGTTTGCAACTAATGTAATTGTTTTTCATTGGCAGGCTGTACCAGCTTACGTACAATTGTGTTGCATATTTTTGTTAATTTTGTGCAAGCAGACACATGCACATACACACAAACATTTAAAATGCGTTGCAAAAAGGGGTTTAGTAAAAGAAATTTGCGAAGGCTGACGGCTTTAGAAACCCGAAAGTCATTAGCCAGAAACTGAATTACGTCATAGTAGTTTTAAAGAAAACATAAGTTTTACACCACGTTGTGAATTTAATTATGTTAGCCTTGCAGAAAAACTTAAAATTTGGTATTTGCAACACAGGCCAGCAAGAACTTGTGTCCGAGCACTTTTAAAAATTCTCAACGAATTTGATATAGACATCCCTTTGTCCATAGAGTCAATTGACGACTTGCATGGCAAAGCTGTTACGCGCACAGTTGCTCCTGGGTCCTATATACACCTAGGTATTCAAAACTACGTAGAGCAAAATTCAGATTTGTTTGAACATTGCTCTAAATTGTGTTTGGATGTGGGAATTGATGGTCTGCCACTTTTTAAGAGTTCTGCCACAAGCTTGTGGCCAATTTTAGGCCATTTTAGAAAAGTTCAAAATAGTGGTGTGTTTCTTATTGAAACATTTTTATACTTTGATACACAGAGAAAAAAAACATTGTAAATCGTAAAATTTACACTTAGATTCAAAAATTTATGTTAATGGTTTTCGACCAATGTGTGTTTTTTTCATTTTGAAAAGTTTAATTTTAAAAACAATTTTTAAAAGTAAAATTTTAATTTCAAAAAGTAACATTTTCAATTTAAGATGCCAACATTTTATATTTGACAATGAAGAATTTTTGATTCAAATACTTTTCATATTTAAAAAAAATCAAGAATTTCAATCTTGAAACACAACTTTTCGGACTTATTTCTCGTGCGAGACTGAAAATTCTTGAATCAAGTATGATATGAAACGTTCTAGATCGGGCATTCTTAATTTAAGAACGTTTTGAGTATGAAGGGAACACTTATTTTAAGATTTTTAATTCTGAAGTTGGCTTTTTTTAAAGCTTCCGATCATTCCCCGTGCTTTAAGTAGAGATGTAGGGAAGAGAAGAAATTAAGAAAAGCCATTTTAAATTTTTGTTCACACTTACCGTGACGAAGATTCGAACCTGAGACCTCTGGTTAGGTTAATGCGGCGAATGTCTTATCTGTTGAGCCAAATCCGTAAACAATACTATTGCAGCTAATGGATACTTGAAGCTAACATCGCGGCACTAAATGTACAAAGGCGATCGTCTCTCTTTTGAGAGAGATGCCGTTACATTTTGTGTATGCGAGTGAGCGATTTTGTATACATTAGTTTTATTTAGTATATATAAGTATTTCGTACTTATATTGTCCTATTTTATGGTTTTTATATTGCTGTTAATCTCTGTTTAAAACCGCAACCACGAAATATTAAATAAAATACTTTGTAAATATAAACAAAAGAAATTATAAAATGTCGTGGGTGGGATTCGAACCCGCAACTCGTACTTAAATGAAAAACAAATTTAATAAATATATGCACTTTAATTTTAATACGCTTCATTCTCGTTCCTAGAATTAAAATAATAAATTAAAATTTGGTGGTTTTTAATTTTCATGGAAAGTCGGCACATTTTAAGATTTAAAAAATTTCATTTTAATTTGAGTACTAAGTAAAATTTATAACATGAAAATTGTTAAAATAAAATGTGGGTGACTTAAATCGAAAAGTAAACATAGAGCATTTTAATTTCAAAATTAAAACTATTTAAAATTATCTTTAATTTTTTTAAATCAAAAATTTATTTATTAACTTTCATAGTTCTTCTTATTTTTTATGGGTTTTTAAAAAAAAATTTTATTTTTTGAAAGTATACATTTTAGTTCTAATACGTTTCATACTGATTCCTAAAATTAAAATTGTAGAATTAAATATGGTAGATTTTCATTTATATTAAAAGGAGACACATTCTCAACTTTAAATTTTATAATTTAATTTTAATACAAATCGTGTTAAATTTGGTAATTTAATACGAAAAATTATTAAATTTAATAATTTCGAACTTAATTTGATACGAAAAAATCTAAAATTTTTGGGTTTTTTAAAAAAATTTTGATTTAATAAAGTATACACTTTAGTTTTAATGCGTTTCATACTCATTCCTAAAATTAAAATTATAGAATTAAACATGGTGGATTTTCATTTATATTTAAAGTGGTCACATTCTCAACTTTAAATTTTGTAATTTTAGGTTTGAAAAGTTAATATTTAAATCAAGGTTTTTACACATTGATTTTAATACAAATCGTGTTAAATTAGGTAATTAAATACGAAAAATTATTAAATTCAATAATTTCGTACTTAATTTGAATCGAAAAATCTAAAATCTGAATTTAAAATTGAATTTTTTGATTTAAAATTGTTTTTTTTTTCTCTGTGTACCAAAGGTATCATAGTATATTGGGTTTGTGCAATGTCCGTCATGGTGTCTGTCCGTCCGTCCGTCTGTCCGTCTGTCTGTATGAACGCAACTTTTTTCGACACCCTTTAGGCTAGACTCTAGACTCAATTTAAAAATTGATTTGTACACCAGAATATGTTACGCGAGTGGTTTTACCTATTGCCATTGTTGTTTTGATATAATTTTCGAGCTGACATTTGTAACTTTGCTTGGTGTTGCAAATGCACATATGTACATACATACACATGTATGTAAGTACTAGAGAGCTGCATGAATGGCAAAAAAAGCACATTTGAATTAACAACGCTCAAAATGAGCTGAATTGAATTGAATGCGAAACGGCATGAATTTGAGTGAATGAATGTGCTCGCGATAGACTCGGCCGCACAACATTTAACCGAAAATAGACGAATTGAATGAGCAAGAATACCGAAGAATGGTTGAATGCCGATTGAATTCATTCGAATGCAAAAGTGGTTTTATTTGTTTTGTCGTGCCTAAAGAAAACGAAGAAAGAAAAATCAAAACACAATATTTTAATTTTCATATTACTAAGTATTTTATTATAATATATATTTATTTATAAAATTAATTTATATTGGAATGCAAAAACATTATTTTATTAATATTATCAGGGTTAGTGCTGATTAGTGAACGTTTATCTGTTATTAAATTTCTTGCAGCAGAAAATGCACGTTCTGATGCAGCGCTGCTCGCTGGAATGCTAAATATTTTGCAACTAGCTTTAAATAACAAAGGGAAAAAATGTTGGTGCATATTCCACCAAGCTAAAACATCAAAATTTGTTGCATATTGAACATTAAGATTAGAATACCCTTTAATTTCTTGTTCTATTGGGTCCCTATTTGTGTCGTCATGGTGTGCCTCAACGAAGTCAGCAAACTCATCGTTAGCGGAATCAATTTCTGTTGGGTTTGGGCTATGTTTACTAAAACTTTGCATAATTTTTATGCACTCATCGTTTCTCTCTCAGTTTGTGAAAATTGTATTAACTTGTTTGTGGGGGGAAAAAGAAAAAGGGCAATGTTATGATATTTAGATAAATAAGGCATAACTGTAATAAGAATTTGGTTGTGTAGAGCGGACTTAAAGGACTGAATTATTTCATTGTCATTATTTTCGGACTGACATGCTTTTTTTAGTTTATTTATGTTCGGCAAAACTAAATGTATAGTTGGTCGTTTACTGGCTTCGAGCTTTTTTGACACACTCTCAAACACTTCTAAAATGGTCACAATAGATCTTAAATGATTAACGTTAATTTCTTCAATCTTGGCTGTTTGATTTTTATCTATTAGCGTTGTAGTAAGATCTATCCAATTAACTTCAATAGATTTATATAAATAATAAACAGTGTTCCAGCGAGTAGGGCAAAAGTTTTTTAAAGATAAACTTAGGGTAGAATTCATTCCAGATTTTTTAAAATATTTAACCAACTTGCTGCAACTTGTTATAATATTTCCCATCTCTGGCACAGCATCGATGGCTTTTTCAATCGCGTTGTTAATTAGGTGATCAACGCAATGCATTTTTTCTAAATCTTGAAACGCCTTCACCATATTCGTTTCACGATCTGTTACAACTACGGGATTGTCCAATATAATTTTACATCCGAAGTCTTCAAGTATTTCTTCAATTTTTGCACGAATATTTAAGCCTAGATACAGAAAACAAAATTAAATCCAACCTTTCCATTAGAAGTTTAGATTATCAAACCTGTGCACGACGTGTCTTTCATAGACTTCATGGCGATTAGGCGGTCAGCCAGAACTCCTTAACATAATGACACGACAAATAAGACGTTTTTAAATAATTGTCGGTCCATATGTCGCTCGTGATGGCATATCCCAATTCTTTAAACTTTTCAATTTCTATCTTAATGGGACCAATATGCGATTCGTAAAGCGATTTTATGGTTCTTGATATTGTTGTGGGGTGAGGTAATAATTTATTAACGTCGACGTTTTTTCCAAAAGTTGCTCCCACGTTTATTAAAAATGTTGCAAATTTTTTTAATCCAGTGTCATCTATAATTTTTAGAGGACGACAGTTCGTCACAACCCATTCCGTTATGACTGCTACACCCTCCTGCTTCGTTTCAGGGTTAACATCAATTGCGGTTGCTTCATTAAATTTATTTGCGTTTACTAAGTAACATTTATGTTTAACAATGTTTGATGTGCTTCCTTTTAATTTATATACAGTTAAGCACATCTTACAGGCTACGAAATTTTGCAATTCGTCTCCCATATTGTTTTTTATTTTCGAGAAAAACTGCCACACCTCGCTTCGGCCTCTCTTCTCAATTAAACTGTACAGCCCACTCTGCAGCTTCTCCTTAATGTCATTTGTATTATAAATAGCCTATATATTTCAAAATCATTAAATTAAATCTGAAAAATAACACACAAGAAACATTTATGGACATGTCACAAATACACAATTAAGTACGAAAAAAATTATTTATCAAACAAAAAAAAAACACATTTATGCACACAATGGTACATACATAGTATGTATTACATACATATAACTAAAAGCAACAACAAACAAAACAGAACACAAACAAAAACATTGAAATAAGATCGCTAAATACATACAAGTTCCTCCGCTTGATTCCTTTCCATTGCTATGCCGCGCTTGTCACAAATGTTTAACGAAATGAGCGATGCACAAAATGTGTATACTTTAAATATAATAATTCGAGTGTCTTCGGCTTTGCCAAATATTTCATTCCGCTTTACGCTTCATTCATTCTAATTCACTCAACTGAGTGACCGGGGTTATGAGTCACAGCACACAACGAAATTCATGCACATTCAATTCATTGTGTGCGTCTCACTCACTCAATTCAATTCAATTCGAATGCATTCAGTAAGACGTGCGTTGTGAGTGAAGCCATGCAGCTCTCTAGTACGTACATTTGACATTCTTTTGTACATACATATATATATAACAAAAAATGCAAGTGCAAATATATATGTTCAAAAACAAACGCACTAACAAATAGAAACTTATGAAAATGTAATCTGCATACATATGTATGTTTATTAATTGCAAAAAAGTTGTATAGATATGTACATACATTTAATTTGTATTTGATTTTTATAGCGAGCCTTTTGTGCGAAAATAATTAATCTTGAACATCTTTGTATAGTGGTAGATTTGCTTACTTGCTGCTTATCTAACTCAGACGTAACGTCGTACCACACAAACATTGTTGATATACAATTTCGAACAAGAGAGCAAAGCACATATGTAAGTTTGTATGTATTTGTAACGTATGGAGGTTTGTGAATAAAAGGCAGGCTGAAGGGGTAGGCGTGACATTCAAATTTGTAATGCATATCAGTGGCGGATGGCACCTTTTATCTCCCTATCAAGTTTGGAGGCTCGAGCGCAAAAACTGAGAAAGATATTGAGGTGGGCGGTAAAAGTGGGCGTGGCATCTAATATTGCTCATTTGTTACGGATGTTACTAACAATGTTTCCAAGTTTGGTGACTCTAGCGCAAAAATTGGGAAAGATATAGAAATTTCAGATTTTACGAGTTGGGTGGAAAAGGTGGGCGTGGCGAATAAAACTTTGATCTAGATCGGTTACAGATGTCACTAACAATGTTTCTACCAAATTTGGTGACTCTAGCCCAAAAACTGAAAAAGATATAGAGTTTTCGGATTTTAGAAGGTGGGCGGTATCAGTGGGGCGTGGCGTTTTGATGCATATCTTTGTAAGACTTCAGCATCTACCTTCCCATCAAATTTTGTGAGTATAGCTTTAAAACTGTGGGAAATACAGTCATTTTCGATTATAACTGAAATGGTGGCTGGGGGCGGAAGAGGTGGGCGTGGCATCCAAACTTTTTATGTAGTTTTTTGGGGAATGTCATCGGATATCTTGCCCCTTAATTTGGTGACTATAGCTTCTAAAAAGGGGGACATATATGCACATCGAGGGGTATCGATTTGTTATCGATTTCCCAGGCCCCTGAGGTCATAGAGCCAAATTTAACACTTTGTCTGACGAAGGTATGTACCAAGATGTTTGCAAAGTTGCAAGTCTCTAGCTTTAAGGGTGTCGAAAAAAGTTGCGTTCAAACGGACGGGCGGACGGACGGACGGACAGACATCTTGACGGACATTGCATAAGCCCAATATAATATGATACCTTTGGTATCAAAGTATAATGACGCGTCTGATTCTTAACCTCAATGGTGGCGTGAAAAAGATAATATTAAATATTTTGTTAATATGTTGTTAAACATTAACTAATTTATTTTATATATATTGCAACAATTTTGTAAAAACTATTGGCGCAGCGAAGCAAGCGAGGGCCTTACTAGTATATATATAGAGTAGAACATAATTTGAAATTCCCCGGACCCAAATCCGAAACCGTGGCTATGACTGTATATCCAGCCGCATATAGTTCTTCCTGCAGGTCATTCGGTATTGTTTTTGACATTGGCTTGTCGAAGTCATAATATATTGGCTGCTTCCAAGACTTACGCAAGGCTGAATCGCCAATTAAAAGCAGTGGAACTTGTGTGCCGCAGATTTCTTTCGACTTTCTTTCTATAAAGGGTGACGACTCAACAATTTGCTTTAGGTCAGAGTTTCTGTAGATGGTCGAATCACTGCAGCGTCCTGGACATCCAACGTTGACATAGACAAATCTATAACTTTATAATAAAATAATAACTTTTAGCAAAAATACATATATAATATTGAACGTATATGTACTAACCGATATTCATCCACCATATTTTCTGTTAAAAAATCTTTTGGCAGATAATCTGCGGCAAACTCTGCAATGAATGCTGTGCAGGATGTTGCACACGCTATTTGGGGAAACACCAAACAGCCTTGCCACAGTCCGGTACTCCGCCGCACTCCCCAAAGTGTTTAGCGCGATAGCTATGCGCTTGTCAAGCGGGATAGCATACCGAAAGGGCGTCTTTTTTTTTTTTTCAAAACTCCCAACCCTTGTACCAATAAAGAAAAAGACGCCCTTTCCATCCTTAAACTTGTGAGGAGCTATGGCTGCACCTCACAATTAATGCAGAATATATATATACATAGATATATAAATATAGACTAAACATATATACATATGTATAATCGAGAGAAGAGATGACTCTGCAGAACAAACCCGAGACCGGTCCTGACAACACGGCGAATTCAGATGCCGTCTCACTCTGACAAAGGATGTCAGCGTATAGAGACGTGTCTAACCACAGGGCAAAGAACCGTTAGTGTGTGAGCGGTGCGATCGCTTTGTATAGTGATCACTGTCACACTAACGGCAGGCGTGACTTACCGCGAGTATTAACCGCTGTTGCTAAGGGCAATTTAGCATCACGCCACCTTTACCCTTGAAATGACTTTGGCGACGACAGGCCCCGCTCCAGCGAGATGTCAGCGGGTATAAAAGGAGCAAGCAGCAGATCATTGGGGTCGGAAAATAAAGAGTGAAACACGCGAGTCTACGTTACGGTCGGTCAATAAACACATCAGGACATTCGAGAAGGCGATAAATAGTCAACATATTGTGAAAATATTCTAAGTGCGGTTACAACCTGTTCGAAGTAAACGCTATCTGTACTTGTTCAGCGGACAACCTGAGTGAGACAGATCCTTGCTACCATTGTGCCGAACTAGAGAACCTGGCGTAGGACAGGTGAAGCACACTTACACCAGCGAGTAGGAGTACTATTGGTAGCTTCTTGCGGAGTCAAGAAAGCCAATAGCGTGTCCTGGCGAACAACTGGTGTAGTGAGCAATAAACCTAGTCGAGTAGGCGAGTCTAGTTTCGACCGTGGTTGGCAGGCTGACATATCACCAGCAGTCCAAAAACATGGATACATAGTGAGGATCCTAGAGCAGCGCGGGCTGAACTAGATATAAGAAACCTCTGTACAACCAACTCAAAGAACAGTGCAAATTAAACATATTATAATTCGAAACACTCGGCGTTATTATTTGTCGCAGCGCCACAAATACAAATTTGTTGGCACGTACCCTCAAAACCGCGAGAGCTAGTCCAGCTTTTATTCGGGACAACCGAAGGTTCGTTACAACTGGCGCCCATCTGTGGGTTCTGCGACTTTTAATATACAAATAGCGAAATATAACAGAAATAACTAAAATGGTGCGTTCGTGGGTGTATTATTTAAAAAAAGAACAATTAATCAAGTATGGCACGGAATTTGGCCTCGACATGACAGGCACAATGGAAATGATGCGAAAACAACTCGGAGAGTGGGTGAGCTTACACGAAAACTCGGTGGCACACGGAATCCGCATCAGCGATCTGGCCAGACGGTATGGTCGAGCATCGCCAAACACAGAGTGCGAACCAACGATCGAGGAAGAAGAAGAGGTGATAAAGGAGCTTGGCGCGATTGATATAGCACGACTAAGCATACCGTCAACTAGCGCAGCGGCTCGAGCGCAAAATGAACAGGAAAGTCGTCGATCGCCGTGGGATTCCATACCAAACCGAAGAAACAAAGATATCTTCTTGAGAAGATACGAGCGCGCCAGCACGAATATGGTACAAGACTACCCAAAAGTGGCCAAACAGGTAAGAGAATGGGGGTTCAGGTTTGACGGATCGTCAAAACCTTTGGAATTCCTGGAGCAAGTGGAATGGTCAGCGGACACATACGGGCTGAACCTCAACCTGATCCCACGAACCATGCCTGAGCTACTCAAAGGTATGGCGTTGAAGTGGTATATCGCAAATAACCAGCATTGGACAACATGGGGAGGATTTGTAGCGAGTTTCCAGGACTACTTCCTACCGAGAGACTACTATGACAATCTCGAAGACGAGGTGCGTAGAAGGCGTCAGTGGCCGGGAGAGCTCTTCAAGGTATATATGGTGGAGATGCAGACGCTGATGCGACCGCTACGACTATCAACAGAGAAGGAGTTACAGAAGATCTACGCAAACAGCCTCCCGGACCTACGTGCTTACGCAAGACCGGGCCAGTTCACAAATCTGGGGGAGCTAATGCTGTTAGCGGAGGCTTCAGAGGAGTTGGAGAATGACCGGGCGCGTTTGCGGCTGGAACGACAACCACCACAACAAGAGCGGTACCAACACCAACCTACCCACAACCAAGGCGAACGACAACACAACCACGCACCACAGCCAAACAGAAACAGACCCCGTTTTATGGCAATGGAGGAGCAACAACAACACACAAGAGAGAGGATCCAGGATATGGAGAGACCAAGGCCAGCTCCAAGAATGCAACAAAATACCAACCAAACACACGTTAACAACCCAGGACGAGCGTGTCGTGTGTGCGGACAAGGAGGACATTGGGCAGTAGAGTGCCAAAACCCAATGTTGGATTATTGTTGGATTTGTGGGCGGATAGGGACGAGAACAGCAGCGTGTTGTAAGTCGGGAAACGACCAGCGGCGTCCGCAACCGAGGGACGAACGGAGGCCGCCAAGGACGATCACTCACCATTAATCGGAAACATGCAAGGGAAGAGACGCAACTGACAGCCACCGTGAGGATCGGAGATTGTCAGTACAAGGCAACGATCGATACAGGGGCTACAAGCAGCTTTGTAAGTGAAGAACTAGCTTGCAGACTCAGTAAAGGATGCCGGAGAAGTACCACAAACAGGCGGATCCGATTAGCAGACGGTCGTAACAGCATGGTGGCAGAAGAAATCGAAGCTACAATTTGGTTTGGAAGCCGCAACCTAAAACTAAATCTAATGGTGTTGCCAGGCATTATCGATGACCTAGTGCTGGGCTGGGATTTTCTGACTGGTATGGGCATTGTGATAAAGTGCGCAGGGATGGTGGTCACCATTCCAGCACGGCGACATAAAGCGGACAACCCGGAGGAGAGACTGTCGGTGGCAGTTGCCCAGACCGCTGCAGAGCCACAAGCCATGACAGTTACCGAGAGAGCAGAAAACCCAGACAAACACCAGCACGAAGACGCGGAAATAGCCGAATTTCTGCAACGGGAAATCGAGGCGTTTACCAAATTAAAAGGGCCATCCCAAAACACTGAACACAAGATCGTGATGAGCGATGACAGGCCGATAAAACAGAGATACTTCCCCAAAAACCCGAAAATGCAAGCTGAAATCAACCAACAGGTAGATGAGCTATTGGCAAAGGGTTGTATCGAGCCGTCAAACAGCCCACATAGCGCACCGATCGTCCTGGTGAAAAAGAAGACGGGCAAATGGCGTTTGTGCGTCGACTTTCGCCAGCTGAACAGCAGATCTGTGAAAGATGCCTACCCGATACCAAGAGTGAACCACATCTTGGATCAGTTGAGAGAGGCACACTTCATCACTAGTTTGGATTTAAAAGATGGGTATTGGCAAATTCCAATGGCAAAAGAGAGCCGGCCTCTCACGGCATTCACAGTGCCCGGAAAGGGCTTATACCAGTGGAAGGTAATGCCGTTCGGACTACATTCGGCTCCGGCAACATTTCAGAGGGCGCTGGATCGCGTCATAGGTCCGGATATGATGCCACACGCGATTGCATATCTGGACGATATTATAGTCATCGGACGGACAAGGGAAGAACACCTGCAGAACCTGCGTGAGGTGTTCAGGCGGCTACGAGCAGCAAACCTACGGATAAACGTGGACAAGTGCGACGTTTTCAAAAAGGAGCTAAAATACTTGGGTCACCGGGTGAGAGACAGAGGTATATGCACCGATCCAGAAAAGGTGGCTGCGATCGCAGAACTAAAACCGCCTGAGAACGTGAAAGAGTTGAGGCAGTATCTAGGAGTGGCATCGTGGTATCGACGCTTCGTTCCAGACTTCGCAACAACAGTCCACCCACTCAACGATTTACTCAAAAAAGGAGCCAAGTGGGAATGGTCGGAAGAACGTCAGAAGGCGTTCGAAACAATCAAGGACAAGCTCACTCGATCACCCGTATTGGCGTGCCCAGATTTCTCCGAAACTTTCTGCTTACAGACAGACGCTAGCAACTATGGCTTGGGTGCGATCAACCTTCGGAGGAAGGCGAACGAGTAATATCGTATGCGAGTCGAACACTCAATGGAGCCGAACGAAATTATTCGGCTACCGAAAAGGAGTGTTTGGCCATAGTTTGGGAAATAAGGAAGTTGAGACCATACCTGGAAGGGTACCACTTCATAGTGATCACTGATCACATGGCACTAAAGTGGCTCAACTCGATAGAGAATCCATCCGGAAGGATAGCTAGATGGGCACTAGAGCTCCAACAGTACGATTTTGAGATTAAGTATCGTAAGGGTAGTTTGAATGTAGTGGCCGATGCGCTTTTGCGGCAGCCACTCAAGGAAACGTGTGGACGGATTGTCACAACGCACGAAGATATGGGAAACGCTAACGCACAGTGCAAGTGGATTTAGAAGGTGAGGGAAGATATAATGAAGAATCCCAAGAAATACCCAGACTATGTGGAGGAAGGTGGTAACTTATACCGACACATCCCACACCGAGCAGGTATTGAGGAGGTATCCTCATGGAAGCTGTGTGTGCCAAGTGGCAAACGAACCCAGGTATTGCGAGAAAACCATGATGCGGCAACAGCTGGCCATCTTGGCAGCCGAAAAACAATCGCAAGAATAGCGGCTCGCTATTACTGGCCGGGGTTATATAGAGACACACGCACATACGTACACCGCTGCGAAATCTGCCAAAAATATAAACCCAGCCAAATAGCAGCAGCAGGGAAAATGTTGACACAGATACCAGAAGAGCCATGGAGTACAGTATGCGCAGATTTCGTAGGACCTTTACCTCGGTCCAAACATGGCAATACGATGCTCCTGGTATTAGTAGACCGCTTCTCAAAGTGGTCTGAATTGGTTCCCTTGAGAAGTGCAACTACAGCTTCTCTACAAAAAGGATTCAGGGAGAGAATTCTGGCAAGGTTCGGAGTACCGAAAGTGTTGATCACGGACAATGGAACGCAGTTTACAAGTAAAGCGTTCAAAAATTTTCTGAGAGAATTGGGAGTACGGCACCAATTCACAGCACCGTATACCCCGCAAGAAAACCCTACAGAACGGACAAATCGGACAGTTAAAACTATGGTGGCACAATATGCCAGGAACAACCATCGGAACTGGGACGAACTACTACCCGAACTAACACTAGCCATTAACACCAGTGTGTCAGCTTCTACAGGATATAGTGCGGCGTTCATCACGCAAGGACGCGAACCAAGGTTGCCAAGCGCATTGTTCGACGAAGCCACGATTGGTACCGGCAGGGGTACCCAAACACCCACAGAGAAAGCCTCAAGGCTCAAAGAAGTGTTCGAGTTGGTCAGACGCAGCTTAGAGAAAGCTTCCCAAGACCAAGCCCGACACTACAACTTAAGGAGACGGACATGGAAGCCGAAGATCGGAGACAGGGTGTGGGCAAAAGAGCACCACCTATCGAATGCAGCGGAGGGATTTGCTGCGAAACTGGCTCCGAAATATTCAGGCCCCTACACTATAATAGATTTCATCTCGCCAGTCATAGTAAGACTGCGAGGCGGGAACGAGAAAAAGGAGCGAAGAGCTCACATATGCGATTTGAAGCCGCATGGAGATGAGGGAGTTGCGGAAGCAACAACAAAGTAAAAAAATAAAAAAATAAAAACTCCTAGAGAAAAAAAAAACCGGTAGAAAAAAAAAACTGGAACTCTGAAAGGGAAAAAGAAAATGTTAATTAAATAGACAAACAAGATATCCCATAAATACTCACCTGAGTTTACACCTGGAACACAAAAACAAAAGAAAAAATTAGAAACAAATTTAAAAATTTAAATTTTTTTTTCTTATAAAAAAAATAATAATAAAAAAAAAAATTAATAAAATAATAATTAATAAATAAATAAAATTATAAAAAAATAAATAAAATAATAATTAATAAATAAATAAAATAATAATAAATAAATATAAAATAAAACACAACATAAACACAATTGATGTAAAATAAACCACTCACCGGAGGGTATAAAAGAGGGCGCTAGACATGCGGCCAGCCTCTTTTACAAAACCACGAGATGACAGCGAGACGCGAAGCAAATATAGCAGCTGAGTTGGCTAGCCGAGACCCGCGAATCCGCGCACGGACAGAACGCCGGAATGCGGTACAGGCGCCCAGGAGGGTGATTCGGCGTCGACGAGTTCCGCTGTGAGCCGTCCGGCTCCCATTCCACCCCGCGCAGACGCACGGTGCGTCGTCAGCGTGAGCCATCTCCGGATGTGCTCGAGTTGATGGCATCACCACTGCGTGGGGCCGGAGGGAGTCAGGCACAGGGATGAGCAGCGGAGAGTCCACCGAAGCCTGGCCCAGGAGCAGCGGCGCGGACGGGGATGAGAGCGCAAGCTCCGGCGACATTTCCGACGAGGCAAGGCCACGGGAGGCAGACGACGAAAGGCTGGATGAGTATCTGCGATTAAGGAGGGAGGCGCAGGAAGAGATGGCGCACTACTCGGCAGAAGAGGAAGAGAGGTTCGGCGACCGGTGTCGCCACACTACGCTCCACCGACACCGCCGCCCGAATGGCAGCCAGCCCGGCCACCCTCGCCCTGGCCCAGGGGCGAGATCAACGACGACAGCGTGATCGTCATCTCGTCGGACGATGAGGAGGTGTACGACCCCACGGCGAGCCTGTATGAGCCGGACGACGAGGAGGCGGCATCAAGGCGAGAAGAGGCGTCGGACGATGAGGAGGTGTACGACCCCACGGCGAGCCTGTATGAGCCGGACAACGAGGAGGCGGCATCAAGGCGAGAAGAGGCGACGGACGAGAGGCAGGTACCCGAAGAGGCGGCCCCGGAGCCACGCATCACGACAACACGGAGCGAGCGGTTTGCGGACGGAAGGTGGGTGCACACCGTCACCGTGGTGTGTGAGTGGATCGAAGATGTAAAACCGCCGAACGAGGGGTTCGTCCTGCGAGAGGCAACGCCGCCTCCACGACCGCGACGCGAGACACCCCCGCCACCACGAGAGGCAACGCCGCCTCCACAACCACGACACGAAACACCGCCGGCACCACGAGAAGATGCTCCAACAAGCCCGGAGAGAGGCCCTTGGGAGTGGCCCCAGCCAAGCGTGGTAGTGGCCGAACAGCCGGATGAGACGCGGGAACCGCCACCTCTGACGCGGGCACCACCCGCGCCCCCACGCTGGTCACCCATCCGGGTGAGACCTGCATTCGGGCGTCAGGCGTCATGCCCCGAAGGAGGAAGGTCACGTCCCACACTTCAACGCCAGCACTCGGCACCCACCGGCCAACCAACGTGGCGAGAGCTGGAGCCCGACCAGTGGCCCCCGGAGGTTGCGGCAGCGATCGGAGGAGGGATGGCGCGTCGCACGAGTAGGATGGTTTGGGTTTATGGGGTACGGTATCGCGTGCGCGCGACGGCGCAAGGTACCCGAGTATTTGTGTACGAAAAATAACACAAACAGCATAGAGCACACAAAAAAAGAAAAAAAAAAATATAGATAACCAAAAAAAAAAAAAAGCTAACGCGTATGTATTTTTCTATCAATAGGTGGGTATACATAACCTGCAAAGAAAAAAAAAGCAGAACATGAAATAAATGCATGTGCCAAAAAAAACACTTAGAACCAAGCTCACCTGCAGTCACAGCAACAGGGGGGGAGGAAACACCATAACCTCCAAGTTGGGGCGGAAGCCTGCAACAGAGGAAGAGCATGAAAATGGCGAAAAGCCATAAAAATTGACACACTTACGTTTGTTTATTATTTTTTCACAGCATGCGGCAAGTCATCTAACACCAGGGTTGGAGAGTGTCGATCGGGCAATGATCTGGTAACACCGAACGTATGGCGCTGCGTGACAAAAGCTGAATGTCACGCCACAGCTCCACAGCTCCACACAGCTGATCAGAAGGGCAAAGCTACCGATCTGGCAGCTCAGCGTCAGCATGTTGCGTGTCAAAAAGCTGACGGACACGCAACACCAATTCACAGCACCACACCGCAGCGCGAAATTCAAATTGGCGAAACGGCCACACCGGTGGCGCCAAATTTGAATGTATAATTCAAAGGAAAAAACAAGTGGAAGCTTTCCACTTCCGAAGGAAGGAGGAGTGTGTGAGGAGCTATGGCTGCACCTCACAATTAATGCAGAATATATATATACATAGATATATAAATATAGACTAAACATAGCGAAGAAAAGACGCGTTCAATTTGAGCTCTGTAAAAGCCACAAAATAAAGTATTTATACCGTGTATAAATTCATTTAAAACGTCCGTCAACATTAAAAGCGAGTCAGCTTTTTATTCAAATAATTTGTGTTTGAAAAAGTAGCAATACAAGCTATTATAATTTGTTCAAACGCGGGTAGCGTTAAAAACTAACGTCAAAACAACAATAACAATCTGTGAGAGTTACTCTCTCCACTAAGCCGAAACACTCGAAACACAAAAAAAAAACACTCATAACTGTAACTGCATAAGCACAAAGCATAATCGCGAGAGAGTGAGAGCGCAACGGACACGAAATGTCGAAAACAGCTGCGAAGCGTGTGCGAAGCGAGACGACCGCCGATGTTGCTGGCCGCACCTCCGATGCACTTTCTCCACTGTTGGTAGAGCTGATCAACGCACGGTTCTCTGAACAGGCGAAACTTATTAGTTCTAACATTCGTGAAGCGGAGGGGAGGATACTGAAGGAGCTCGACACCAAGCTCAATGGCAGTGCAAGTGATCTTGCGCTACTTGCCAAGAGAGTTCAGCATCTCGAAGATGAAAACATTCAGGCACTTCGAGAAAGGGTATCTGATCTCGAGGCAAAACTGGGAGCTCGGCAGATAGCAGAGGAGAATGCCAACATTGCAAATGATTTTCGCATTCATGGTATCCCAATGAGTGATAACGAAAACTTAAAAACAATATTGAACAGCCTATTTTTCTCACTCAACCTCACCTCCCCGCCGCCGAGAATAAGTGAGGTGTTTCGTATAAAACAGCGCGTCCCGACACATACCGTTTTAGATCCGATTGTGATCGTAAAGTTTGTCAGCCTGCGAGATAAAAAGGCACTATTACACGCCGCGGGAGCATACCGACGGAACTCCAAGATGCCACTGAGTCTTAATCTCTTGGGACTCAACTCTCAAGCGCCCTTTTACATCAATAGGCAGCGGTCAAAGCTCAATTATCAAATTTTTAAAGAGGCGCTTAAGCTTAAAAGGCACAAAGCTTTCTCAGCGGTCTTTACGCGCTCTGCTGAGGTGTATGTCAGGCGAGGCGGAGGCAGTGAGTGCATTTGCATTAAGAGTATGGATGAGCTTTTGTCTCTTTCCCAAATCGGCGTGGCGAACAACACTAGCTCTTCAGACCTGGCCTCTTCAACTGTGGGGAACTTATTTTGTTCCCAATAAACATGCACGAGCTTTTATTTTCATTTATTTTTGTATTCTAAAACCTCTTATTTGTCAACATTTAAATTCTATTGAGTTAGATATTAGCTTTAAGTTTCGTTGGTGCGTTTCTAAAATTAGGACTCATCTCTTATGTTGGATAATATGATTGATCCAATGGTGAACAGTAATGTAATGCTTAGAATTCTAGCTAAGCAACACAATGGGCTTAACATTTGCCATATTAATGCTCAAAGTTTAGTCAGAAAGATGGATGAGTTTCGATATATGTTTGTTAAGTCAAATGTTGATGTAGTGTGTGTATCTGAAACATGGTTTATGACTCAAATGTCTGATTTGTTAGTTTCATGTGAAGGTTTTACTGTATTTCGAGCAGATCGTGTTGGACATGGAGGGGGCGTGGCAATCTTTGTTAATAATAAGCTGCGATCCAAGTTATTGTGTAAGCATAAAGAAGGAAGTACTACTGAGTACATTTTTTGTGGAAATAAGCTGTTCACAGTATCTTCGTAAAATGCTTATTGGTTGTGCTTATCGTCCGAATCGTGCAGCGTCTTACACTAATTTAATGTCGTCAATTTCAATGTTAACTGTTGCATATATTGACATTGTGATTCTGGGGGATTTTAATAGCAATGTACTGTCCCAGAATGATCTCGCCAACAATATGGAATCGCTTGGATTACACTTAGTCAATTCGACTAATCCAACCCATTTTACTTCCACCTGCAGTACACTCTTGGATTTGGTCTTCGTCAGTAATTCCTTAAAAACTCTTATGTATGACCAAATTTCCGTCCCCTGTTTCTCCAAACATGATCTCTTTTTTGTATCGTATGATGTCTGTATTAATAAGCTGGATCTGACGTATACATATAGAGACTTTAGAAATATAGATTTTAACTATTTATCTGACGAATTTAATAAATGTGACTGGACCTTAATATACAACATGACCACAGTTAACGATCAGGTTGAATATCTGCAAGGTAGAATATTAGATCTGTATAATACTTGTGTCCCATTGAAATCCAAACTTCCCCAGTCTAGTGAGAAGCCCTGGCTAACACATTTCGTTAAAAGAGCCATACTAAAAAGAAATGAAGCCTACAACAAATGGAAGAGATTTAAAACTGACTTTTTGTACGATACCTTCAAAAGTTTACGACGTGCTGTTGTTAAATTGATTAATGATGGTAAGAAGCGGTACTTTTCCCAGAAATTTCAACAATCCATCTCGTCAAGAGATAAATGGAGTATTATCAATGAAATTGGAGTGGGAAAGCAAAAAGTTAGAACCAGTGTCGACGTTAATGCTGAAGAGCTTAACCAAAAGTTCGTCAACTGCACTGTACCTGAGGCACTAGCCAATGAATACCATAACTGTGATCCTCCTATCTGTGATATTAGCTTTAGTTTCAGGTGTGTCAGTAATTATGAAGTCCTTGAATCTATGTTAAATGTCAAATCAAATGCAGTTGGACTGGATGATATAAATCCTAAATTTGTCAAAATTATAATTCCGTCAATATTAAACCACGTCACACATGTAATGAACTCAGCAATCACTACTTCGGTATTTCCTGAAAAATGGAAACTTGCTAAGATTATCCCTGTCCCTAAGGGAAATGCAGATTTCAGACCAATCTCAGTTCTTCCTTTTCTATCCAAAGTGTTTGAAAATCTATTAGCTAATCAAATAAATGAATATATGGTAACAAACAGTCTTCTCAGCAATAATCAATCCGGATTTAGGAAAAAACAGAAGCTGCACAACAGCTATACTTAATATTGTTGAGGACATACGTAGAAGCATGGATGATGGCTACGTTACGTTCTTGACACTGCTTGACTATAGCAAAGCTTTTGATACTGTCAACCATGACATCCTATGCACAAAAATGAAGAAGCTATATAGTTTTACAACCACAGCCGATTCCTTATTACGCTCATACCTAGTAAACCGTTTTCAATCTGTTGTCACACCGTCAAGTTCGTCGTCATTTCTGTCCTTGAGCCGAGGAGTGCCACAAGGATCAGTTCTTGGGCCGTTATTGTACTCGTGTTATGTTAACGATTTACCCAATGTCTTTCTGAATGTAATGTCCATATGTATGCTGATGATGTTCAGTTGTATTGTTGTAGTCCATTGTCCAGAATAGATGAATGTGTAAGTGTAATTAATAGAGAATTGGTAAAGGTGAGCGAGTGGTCACGAAGTAATGGCCTTGGTCTAAACACGTCGAAAAGTAAGTGTATAGTTATATACAAAAAGACAATAATTCTATTGACTACGTAGACAGGGTAGCTAACCTAGGGATAACATTTAATAAGACTCTAACTTGGAGTGACCACATAATTAAATCAATAGCTAGAACTTATGCAGCCTTAAGAATGTTGTACCTGACGCAGCATCTCTGCCAATTAATATTAAACTCATTGTGGCCAAGACCTACCTCATACCAACTCTCTTCTATGGAGTAGAAATTTTTTCAAACCCTGACGCTGCTAGTAAGCACAGGCTCAATGTTGTCTTCAATAGTATTACCCGTTATGTGTTTAATTTAGGAAGAAGAGACCACGTTACACCATATGCATGCAAAATATATAATCTTAGCTTGGAAAAGTGGATTCAGCTCAGAGCATTAATATTGTTACACAAAGTTATAAATACAAAAGAGCCCAGTTATTTATATAATAAATTGTTTTTTTTAACTTCACGTCGGACAAATAATTTAATAATTGTACGTCATCGCTTATCTGTCTCTGAACAACAATACTTCATACACACTGTTCGCCTGTGGAACAACTTACCACACGACCTAAAGTTAATTAGAAGCGCACCACGATTTAAAGGCAGCCTTCTGCTGCACTTACAAAAATAATATCTAACGTTAAATTAATTTTAATCCTAATATTTATAAATAAACATTCAAACTAAGTACTTAAATGTTAGTCTGCTTAAGTTCTTCCAATTCACTAATTGTATAATTTAAATTATTTCTTTCTGTTTTTTCTTTTGAATTTGCTTTGTTAATTTTAATTAATAATTTTGTTTTAGTGACTAGTGCCTTAAGTTTAAGTTTCTTAGAACTTGTCGCACTAGGATGTTAATCAATTAATAAATAAATAAATAAATATATATGTATAATCGAGAGAAGAGATGACTCTGCAGAACAAACCCGAGACCGGTCCTGACAGCACGGCGAATTCAGATGCCGTCTCACTCTGACAAAGGATGTCAGCGTATAGAGACGTGTCTAACCACAGGGCAAAGAGCCGTTAGTGTGTGAGCGGTGCGATCGCTTGGTTATAGTGATCACTGTCACACTAACGGCAGGCGTGAATAACAGCGAGTATTAACCGCTGTTGCTAAGGGCAATTTAGCATCACGCCACCTTTACCCTTGAAATGACTTTGGCGACGATAGGCCCCGCTCCAGCGAGATGTCAGCGGGTATAAAAGGAGCAAGCAGCAGATCATTGGGGTCGGAAAATAAAGAGTGAAACACGCGAGTCTACGTTACGGTCGGTCAATAAACACATCATGACATTCGAGAAGGCGATAAATAGTCAACATATTGTGAAAATATTCTAAGTGCGGTTACAACCTGTTCGAAGTAAACGCTATCTGTACTTGTTCAGCGGACAACCTGAGTGAGACAGATCCTTGCTACCATTGTGCCGAACTAGAGAACCTGGCGTAGGACAGGTGAAGCACACTTACACCAGCGAGTAGGAGTACTATTGGTAGCTTCTTGCGGAGTCAAGAAAGCCAATAGCGTGTCCTGGCGAACAACTGGTGTAGTGAGCAATAAACCTAGTCGAGTAGGCGAGTCTAGTTTCGACCGTGGTTGGCAGGCTGACATATCACCAGCAGTCCAAAAACAAGGATACATAGTGAGGATCCTAGAGCAGCGCGGGCTGAACTAGATATAAGACACCTCTGTACAACCAACTCAAAGAACAGTGCAAATTAAACATATTATAATTCGAAACACTCGGCGTTATTATTTGTCGCAGCGCCACAAATACAAATTTGTTGGCACGTACCCTCAAAACCGC
>JAECXP010000272.1:0-87101 GCA_018152965.1 Scaptomyza pallida | reverse complement strand
GTGAGGTACATCTAAGCTGTTTGAAACAAAATCGAAGTACGTATGCCATTACACGTACCAGCTTAGAAAACCTCGACTGACGGGCTATCAGTTGCAAAATGCAGTTAGATTCCTCATCAGGTAACCCTAGTGCACACACAACTGCACTTTTCTTGTCCTCAGAAGTTTTAATTTCGGACACTATCTCGAACTGATGCAGTTGAGGCCATCGATCCTCTTCTTCCATTAAGAAATTTGGTCCATTGAACCACAAGGAACTCACAATTTCATCTATATCAGTTCCCCTTGAAACTAAGTCTGCAGGATTCGAATCTGTTGGAACGTGACGCCACACAACTCCAGCCGACAGCTCTTGAATTTCTGCGACTCGGTTCGCAACAAATGTGCCCAATGTTCCCGAGTCGCGCTCCAACCAATATAAGGTGACCTGCGAATCTGACCAAAAATTCACACTTTCTATCGTGAACTTGGTCATTGTGCTTGACACTTGTTGCCAAAGTTTGGCCAGCAAGAGTGCTGCACAAAGCTCTAATCTGGGTATTGCTTTTCTTTTAGTGGAGCTACCCTAGACTTTGCGGTGAGGGGGCAACGAAATTCCAACATCGTTGTTGTGTTGCATGTTCGTAGGTATATGCAACAACCATAAGCAGGCTTGAGGCGTCAGCAAAACCATGGATTTGAACCCTTTGATACAGAGTCAAACACACGTATCTAGGGATAGAAATTTTATGCAAATCCCGCAAGGTAGGGTGAACTGGTGAACTTGCCCACGTGGTGTGCAGACTCATAGGAATCGCCTCATCCCAATCTACCTTAAGCCTCCATAAATCTTGCAGCAACATTTTCGCCTTAGTGACTATTGGACACAACAAGCCAAGGGGGTCAAACAAACGAGAAGCTATGGAGAGAATGTTGCGTTTTGTTGGTTTAAGGGATGCAAAACTATCCACGTCAAGATTGTACTTAAACACATCCTCTTGAGGTGCCCAACGCATTCCCAGCGTCTTGACCGAGCTTTGCTCATCTATTTTAATGCAAATTTCCTCACTGGCATTTCCTTCCCCAGACTTAGTCTGACAATTAGAAGCCCACTTGGCTAGTGGAAACCCTCCTGCTAACAATATCTCGCTGACCTGGCTGCAGATGGTGTCTAGTTCCTTTAGCGAATCTGCACCTGCCAGCATATCGTCAACGTAGAAGCAATTTCTGATCACATCCGCACCAATGGGATGTGATTGTGCATGTATATTTGCCAATTCAAACAAACAACGTACAGCCAAAAAGGGTGCTGACGCTGTACCATATGTAACAGTATTCAACCTGTATGCCTGTATATTAAGTGAAGGATGTTCTCTCCATAAGACAAGTTGGAAGTCTCTGTCTTCCTCAGAAACGTTTATTTGCCTATACATTTTTGAAATGTCGGCAGTAACGGCATATTTGTTCAACCGAAAGTTGATCAATGTTGAATACAACTCCCTCTGAATAGTTGGCCCCACCATAAGTGTTTCATTGAGTGAAACTGCTGTTGATGTTTTGCTAGAAGCATCAAACACAACGCGAAGCTTGGTTGAGGTACTCTCAGGTCTTAAAACACATTGATGTGGAATGTAATAATGCTGTTTAAGAGGAGCAGACTTCAGAACGGACATATGTCCCAAATCCAAATACTCTTTCATGAAGTCATGATACATATTTCTAAGGGTATCATCCCTTGACAATTTGGCTCAAGTTGCAGAAAACGTCTTTCAGCAGTTTGAAAGGACAGGCCAAGAACTTTTTTGGATCGGTCTTAAAAGGAAGATTAACTTGAAAACGACCGGAAGGTAACTGCTGTACAGTTTTCGTGAAATGTCAGGTTCACGGGCCTGTTGTTCAGCTGTTTGGCGAACAGCCTTCGACTCGATTGGACACTGATATCCAATTTCCCAAAACGATTTACTAACGAGTCGAGAGAACAACTATGCACTTGAGCGACCGAACTTTTACTAAACTGTTGCCGAGGCATCTGTCCAGTACATTTGCCCGCAACAACCAACCGAGCAAAGTCTTCTGCATTATGGGAAGTTCGGAATTTAATTTAATTTGTCCAACGCACAATAACCCATAAAACAACTCAGCTCCTAACAATACATCCACATTGGCTGGCTTATAAAACTCCGGATCTGCCAATTTAATATTTTTGGGAATTTTCCAATGAGATATTGACATAGATTGTCCAGGCTGAGATGTGGTGATCGATTTAAGCACCCAACACTCAGCGGAAAATGTATGAGAATTCAAGCGAGATTGAATCGATGCGCAAACCTTATTTTTACTGTCGGTAGACGCACCACCGACCATAGAAATGGCAAGGGAAGTTGGCTCACGCTTAAGCCGTAGCCTCTGTGCCATACTCTCAGACATCAAATTTATCTGCGAGCCACTGTCAAGCAGAACCCGTGCTGGATGAAACTGTCCAAATCTATCTTTAATGTTCACAATAGCGGTAGCAAGAACTACTTGATCCGCATTAAGCATGTGACCTACATATGCCTCCGAAGTTGAGGCTTGAAGTGCCGCTGCTTCACCCTGAACAGGTGCATTGTATCTGTGAAGCAGAGAATGGTGTGGTTTCGAACAAACTCGACACTTTGACGCTTTGCAACTCGAAACTATGTGCCCCACGATCAAGCAATTCAGACACATCTTTTGAGCTTTAACATACTCAAATCGCTGCATAACGGAGATAGAACTAAAGGCAGGACACGAATATATATTATGATCTGTAGACTTGCAATAAGTACATACAGACGACGATCTATGCTCTGCATTAGCACAAGCAAATGAAGATTTGTGTTGTTGGGGCTTTCGTACTTCATTACGCAGCTTTGTTTTGTCACGAGTTGACTCTTCTGCTGATAAGTATTGGTACCTCCTATTCAACTGTTTGGCACAATCTTCCCAAGATGGCAGCTTGTCATAGTCAAGCTGCTCCTCGAACCGAGATTTCGTCACCTGATCTACCTTGGCCATGACCATGTGAATAATCATTGCGTTCGAAATGTCTTTGTGGTCGCCCAAAGACGACAGCGACGCATATATAGCAGACACTGTGTCTATAATAGATCTCAAACCCGAAGCAGATGGTTTAGCCATGCTTGGCAAATCAAATAACTGTGAGACCGTATCGAAAAATATAAGACATTTGTTGTCGTAAACTGACTTAAGACTAGCAAGGGCTTTGGGGTAGTTACAATCTGTAAGCTGATACGGCTTAACTACACCCAATGCTTCATCAGACAAACACGATACCAAATGATTGAATTTTCTACATTTGTCAATGAGGTATCGTCGTCCACTAAACTTTCAAAAAGGCACATAAAATTCTTAAACTCCGAATGTTTACCACTAAATTTCGGTAAACGCATTTTCGGCAGCTGAGATCGCTGGCTCGAATTCATTGAGCAGTTATGTTGTACCTGTGTGTTGGATCTTGGCTTTATTGCGTTCATGAACAACGCTTTTGTTACTACACACAAATCCTCCAACGGCCCTCTGTTTTCGTTATGTGGATTTAAACTATCCAACTCTGCCTGCAGATTCATGGCCTTCTCAATATATCCTTCTAAAAGTTCTAAGCGACATTCTAACTCTGTTTTGTCAGATGAAAATTGTTTTAATTTAAAGGCTGTTTGCATGCGAGCAATATCAGCACTGACCCTATCAAATTTCTGTAGACATAGCGCTAACTTTGCACCAGTCTTAGATACTGCTGGTTTTTCGATTGACTGCTTATCGGACTCAGACATATTTAAACTGCAATAAAATCACACTTGTGAAAAACAAACAAAAGTTTGACAAAGTTTGAAAGCGACCCTCGCGCACTCACTGCAAACGAAACAACAAAACGTATAGCTTGCTTACTGAAAACACACACACGTACTCTGTGCGTAATGTGTACAAACAACGAAACGGTCCGAGCGACCGAAAATAAGCAACTCAAACGTTTGCTGCAGCCACTTTGTGGGCAACAGCTGTAAAATATGCGGGGCGGGGGTTAAAAGAGCAAGCGAGAGAATTTGTCGCGAGCGCACAAACAATTACACAAATGATCACGTCACTTTGACTCGCAAGCAAAGCGGGGATAAAAACAACAAGTAAGAGAATTGGCGCTAGCGCACGCACAAGCAAACCAAAGTATTGGACCGACGCAAAAGCAAATAGAAGAAAGGTTAACGAACGCACCAACAAACAGATGTTAATGCCCAAAAAAAACCTTGACCAAACGTTGTGTAATGTGCAAATGCAAGTGTATGTATATATGTATGTGCCAATATTGGCATGTAGCAATTGAATCAAGAAATGAAAATCAAAAAGAAACAGCGACACCTTGCGTTTGCACAAACACACGAATATATAAATGACAGGAATAGACCACCGTTTTGTATGTTTTACTTTTCTTTTAATAATAATGTATTTGTTGCCGTTTTGTTTATATGAGTATCAAAAAACAGTTATGTGCACATCACAAGTGTAAGCCGAATTTTCAAATAATTTGGCGAGAATATGTATGCGTTAATGTTTGAGCTTTGTTGAACTTATAATGCACATAACTTTAGTTTTTTGGCCACTAAAAATGTAAATAAACACGGTACCAGAAATTGAGCTTTTTTCGACAATATTAGACATTAATTAAGAATTGGTTTGTCGACTGAATGACCGAACAAAATTCATTTAATGCTCAATTTTTGGCACAGAATACCTGAAGACTTTCTAGGAGTCTATAGAAAGTGATCTCTTTTGGTTGTCCATAAAAACGTCAACTGTAGCGTCCAAGATGGCAAAGTCCAAAGGGTAGAAATTGGTAACGTCTAATCCAACGATGGCGAAGTCCAAAGATTAGAAGTGAGTAGCGTCTAATCCAACAAAGAAATCCAATTGCTTTTGGCGAATTAGCACACGCGAAATCTGAGCCAACACCGCGAAACAAACAAAATGTTTAAAATAAACCGAAGTCCCTGCTCGGGCGCCAATGAAAAATCTAATAGTTTTTAGATTTAATATAAATCTTATACAAATAAGAGACGCGGTTTAAATTCGAATTCAAGAACAATTTTAATGTGTTGGCTTCAGATGTTGATCGACAATTGACCTTAAAATAACTTTCAACTCGACACATGAGCCACAGTCGGCTGCACGTAGGGCAAATTCGCCGTCGGCAGATGGCCGATCGGCTTAGGCGTTTACATAAACGAGCGCTTAGCATAACATATGTACTTCATTACATTTCTCTTAACTAACTTATGCTGCTACAAATTAAAGCTAGAATGTAAACTATAACTACGCCTACTATTTACTCCAACAAATAGCTTACGTATTGTAAGTATGTATGTATGTAAGAATGTGGTGTGAATGCTATAGGTGGGTATCCAGTACAGCAAAAAAAAAATTTTCCATACAAAATCGTCGTAGCGAGAATGGTTTTTTTTTTGGCTGCGTGTTTTCTAGGTATCCAGTAACGAAACAAAAATACTAAAATTCTTATCGATATGAGTTGACTCACCATTTGTGCTGTCGGCGTTGACGGTTCCGATGCTCTTCTTCCTCGCTCGTTTTATGCAACAATATATGCTGCCAACAACGGAATAAGCATACTATTTCCACTATTCATCTTGTCTTTTTTATTTATTCGCTTTGTTGACTTTTTAAATTTAATGCCTCAGTGTGACCATGTATCTCTTAATATATTATGCAAAATGGCATATTTTTACCACACATTGGGGGACTGCGATGGGATGTACCTGTTGTCGTTGTTGGTCACTTGTTCTTCGTCTTTTGACTGTAAAACAGCGTGATTGTCGTTGTTCTAATCTTCTGACTTCATTGCGTTCAGGTCGTGTATCTTCTGACTCTTCTTGATGCAATTGCGCACTTCTGACACATGCATCACTATTTTGTTGCTGGATTTGTTCTTCTGTTCTTTCTGATCTGCTATTTCGCAAGTTTCGAGCATTTCTTGTACTGCGGCCTATGGAAGCTCCTCTGCGTCTTGCAGGCATTTTAAAAATTTACGATTTAAAAAGATAAAAAAAAAACTGTTTTTATTTATGACGATTATGACGAATTCAATATTTATTTTTTTTTTAATTTTTTTTTCGTAACTTTATTTTAGTTGCTTGCGTACAAACGCTCGCCGGATAACTAAATAATTTCATTTATACGTTGAATAGAATTATTTTTCCTACTGAATTTTAAATGTAGCCTACTAAGATTTAGCAAAACACAGCTCTAGGGCTGGTTCAACTCTAGCATGGCTGTTTTAAACTACACCTAACATTTAGGGGGATGAAAAATAGATGTGGGACTATTCTCATTGATACCGGATAAGCAAAAAAATTTTTATCAAAATCGGTCAAGCCGTTTTGGAGGAGTATCTCCACGAAAACTGTGACACGAGAATTTTATATATATAGAGATATATCTATATATATAAAATAGTTTGTCCTGACTGACTGACTGACTGATTGTTGAGAGGCCCACAGCCTAAACGATAAGAGCTAGCAGGCTGAAATTTTCACAAAATATTCCATTCTCGGTGAAAGTGAGCACTAAGAAAGGATTTTTAATTTGGACCACTCCTTCGAGTACCTCCTGAACACTTAAGTCCTTTTTTTCTCAACTTGTGTACTAGAGCTATGCTTTAAAATTAATCAATCTGAACGAAGCTTGGTCAGGACATGAGAGCGTGTAAAAAATTATGGATGCAAAATTTGGACTCTATCCAACAACTCCTGGAGCGTACTCAGTTTGAGTCTTTCCTATTTTTAAAACTAGGCGCCAGACTATTGCATACACTGAGGGTTTGATCACGAGCGAGTTTACAAAAACAAAACACATGCGCTGTGACGTCTCGCGTCGCACTTGCAGATAATTTCAAAAACAAAATACACATAGTGTGCGTCTAGAAAAGAAAGCACACCAGAATATGATACGGGGGTGGTTTTACTGCTGAGGCTGAAGCGGCGGCAAAAAATTTTGCTGCGGTGTCAAAGGAATCCAGAAATTATAACCATTCATGGTCAGTCACTTTTGGAAATGAAATAAGCCAATACGAAAATGGCACACTGAATAAAATATAGAATATTTTGCTTTAATATGTTGTTCAAAATTTTCTAACTTATTAATTTTATATCTATTGCTATAATTTTGTAAAAACTATCGGCGCAGCGAAGCAAGCGGGACACTTACTAGTACATAAATATAACAAAAAATGCAAGTGCAAATATATGTATATACCGTGCAAAAACAAACGCATTAACAAATAGAAACTTAAGAAAATGTAATCTGCATACATATGTATGTATATTTAATTTAAAAAAGTTGTATAGATATGTACATATGTACATACATTCAATTTGTATTTGTTTTTTATAGCGAGCCCTTTGTGCGAAAATAATTAATCTTAAACACCTTTGTATAGTGGTAGATTTGCTTACTTGCTGCTTATCTAACTCAGACGTAACGTCGTACCACACAAACATTGTTGATATACAATTTCGAACAAGCAAGCAAAGCACATATGTAAGTTTGTATGTATTTGTAACGTATGGGGGTTTCGGGTATAAAAAGGCAGGCCGAAGGGGTAGGCGTGACATTGAAATTTGCGATGCATATCTGTGGCGGATGGCACCTTCTATCTCCTAATCAAGTTTGGAGAGTCTAGCGCAAAAACTGAGAAAGATATTTTGGTGGGCGGTATAAGTGGGCGTGGCATCCAATATTGCACATTTGTTACGGATGTCACTAACAATGTTTCCAAGTTTGGTGACTCTAGCTCAAAAGCTGGGAAAGATATAGAAATTTCAGATTTTACGAGGTGGGTGGAAAATGTGGGTGTAGCATATACAACTTTGATGTAGATCGGTAACGGATGTCACTAACAATGTTTCTACCAAATTTAATGACTTTAGCCCAAAAACTGAAAAAGATATAGAGTTTTCAGATTTTCGAAGGTGGGCGGTATCAGTGAGGGCGTGGCATCCAAAGTTTTTATGCATATCTTTGTAAGACTTCAGCATCTACCTTCCCATCAAATTTCGTGAGTATAGCTTTAAACAGTGGGAAATACAATCATTTTCGATTATAACTGAAGGGGGGGCTGGGGGCGGAAGAGGTGAGCGTGCCTTCCAAGCTTTTGATGCAGTTTTTTGGGAAATGCCATCGGCTATCTTGCCCCTTAATTTTGTGACTATAGCTTCTAAAATGTGGGACATATATGTGTTTCATCGATTTGCACATCGAGGGGTATCGATTTGTTATCGATTTCCCAGGCCCCTGAGGTCGTAGAGCCCTAAATTTAACACTTTGTCTGACGAAGGTATGTACCAAGATATTTGCAAAGTTGCAAAGCTCTAGCTTTAAGGGTGTTAAAAAAAGTTGCGTTCAAAAGGACGGGCGGACGGACGAACGGACAGACACCTTGACGGAGATTGCATAAGCCCAATATAATATGATACCTTTGGTATCAAAGTAAAATGACGCGTCTGATTCTCAACCTCAATGGTGGCGTGTAAAAGGGAATATTAAATTCTTTGCTAATATGTTGTTAAACATTAACTAATTTATTTTATACAAGACTGTCTGTGAAAAGACTGATGAATAACGTCATTGGGGCGACAATCATAAAAGGAAAATACAAAGGAGAGGATGTCTTGATCCCGCGGATACCGATGATTCCAACGGATTTAACATTCGATTTTAAACGCTTACAATTTCCAGCAAGTCTGGCCTTTGCGATGACAATAAATAAATCGCAAGGACAGTCGTTAGAAGTTTGTGGAATCACTTGGAGTTTCCCTGTTTCGCTCATGGACTTCTTTGTTTTTTTACGCACCAAAAAACAAAACAAAAAATATAGTTTATGAGAAAGCTTTAAATTAATTAACAGACTGTATTTTAACAGTGTGTGTCTGTGAATATCAAATTTAAGCCTTATAAATAGCCAGTATTTCAGGAAAACTCTGTTTTGTAAGAAAGCAACATGATGTATCGAATTTTTCGTAGATTCGATTTTTTCGTAGAAACAAAACAATTCAACATTACAAATCTTTTTGACAGGAAGAAATCTGTCGGGTCCGCCGTTGCAACGCGTGGCTGGGTTAGCTAGTAGGGGAAGTTCCCCGGTTGTGATCCACCTTTTGAATTTTGCTCATAAAATTTGTAAAAATAATTTTTGTGTAAAATCAAAAATACCACTGGAAAGATAATCGAATAGCCTTACTTTTGCTAAAGTATGTATAAAGTTTCCTTTGAAAACAAAAAAGATATGCTAAATTTTCGGAGAAGACTATTTTTGATAGAAAAAAAACGTTTCCGGTTGTGTTCCACCTGAAAAAACTGTCGAAAAATGTAAAAAAGTCAAGTAAAACATATATGATTTTGAATATTAAAAACATTTATTCAATTTGTTTGCTCTTAACGAACAGAAACGAAGATTTTTATGTTAAATTTTTATTATTTTCATTATCAGAAATGTCCAAATCTGAATCGCAATGTACGCAAGTATAGTAACTTGTGCGCATGTTGGCGCATTTCAAATGCACTGGTCTTTTGCATGAGTTGCAAGCGACTGAGTTGTTTTTATTCAATTTACGCGGCATTTTACATATGCAAATGATGCAAAAATTGTCATCATCCGATGATAAACCTTGCTGTGGAGACGATTTTCTGTTTGGTCGTTTTGCCGGCGGCGTGACTGCTGATTTCTTCGGCCTTCCTCTTTTCGTTGGTATTTCCTTCGGTTTTGCGACTCGTGCCGTTTTCCTTTCCTTGAACTGCGCAATATTTTCCGGTGATGTTAATATGTGCTTTGCATGGCTTTGCGGCCACGATTGGACGGCTTTTTTGATGTCCCGGCTTTGAGTGGCCCGATTTCATCGAGAATTTGACTTGATTCGGCGCGAGACAAACTGCCAACACGAGACGATCTACCAGCACGAGATGAATCAGGACTGGTTAAAACGTCTTCCACCGCGGCGATATCAAGCATATTCTTATCAAAAATAATAAGACGTTGCTCGTCGCCTGCGAGATCTTTTTCCCAGCCGGAAACAGTTTCATTTTCTTTGCTTTGCATTACTTCTACAAATTCATGGTCCAAAAAGCAATCGGGATTGTATGGGCATATTCCAGTCTTGACAAAGCTTGCCGTGATGTTCTTCGGCGTCAATGCCAGTTGGAGAGTGTTACCCACCAACTGTGTGATATGTCAGATTTCCAGTACTTTGCCAACATTATTCTTCAACCATGCATTGCATTGTGATTTATAATAGGTCTTCACAGGACCATAAACTGAAACATCCAGCGGTTGCATTCGATTGCTGCAATGAGGTGGGAAAGACAGGAGAGTAACGTTATTCTCAGCAGCCATGTCCAGCGCTTCAACCGACAAATGTGAAGAATGGTTGTCTAATAGCAACAGAACTGGTTTCGCTAAGGATGCGCCAAAATGGCGCATAAATATAACGAATTCTGCTTGTGTCATCCACCCAGAGCAATTTGCGATACCGATCGAACCCAATGGCGCATTTTCCATAAACGTTGTTTGCATATTTTTTCGAGGAAATAAAAAGAAGGGCGGCATGCTGTTGCCAGTTGCGTTTACTGCCAAAGCCATGGTGATCATGGTGCCTCTTTCGGCTGATGCGATTTAACCGACCCTTTTCATACCTCGCAAACAAATGACTTTTCCGACATTCGTTGGAACCGTTGAAAATCCCGTTTCGTCTACATTCCAGATATCTGCTGGTGCAAATTGGGTTGTGGACGTCACAGTGTCGAAATTCTAAAAGAATTTCGAAACATTTTCCTGGCAAAAAGCTTTCACGCGATTTAAACTGGTGTGCTCCGATGTGCGAAGAGTTAAACTGCTGTGACGGTTCATAAAATTGTAATACCAGTGTTTACCCGCACGTTGATTTTCATCCCATTCTTTGGGGTAATCACTTCTCAACTTTCGAGCGAACTGATGCAAGTTCTTTGAGCTCAGTGATGCTGAGCCCATAATAGTGTTCAATACATCGTACGATGTATTTCTTCAACTCAATTCTTGAGCTGGCGTGAATACCTTGAGAACGAAACAATTTATGATTAAATAACGAATCAAAAGTACAACTGAATGAAGGATTTACCATATTCGATGGAATGTGCAAATGAAAATTCGCAATTGCTGCCAGAAGATGTACATCAGAAACGGTCGAAATGTCTTCAAATTTCTCGACCAAACGCTTCGAATATCGTGTCAGCTTTTTACGCTCAATGCCATAATCACGAGCAGCGGTTCGCACGATTTTTTTTTTAATCACAACGTCTTTGATTGCCAGTAGAATTACATTAGTATCAATTTTTTTCGATTTGGAGATTATTTCCGCGATCGACATGATAATTTTTCAAAAATGATGAAATATTACTCCACAATATGTTATTTGCTTTTAACAACTATCAAGGCGCGTTTACAATGTCAGCGTGACATTGGAAAATGTTTTGTTCCTGTCTGACACACATATTTTCACATAAGTTCATCTCACTCATTTCCAATCTCAAACCAATCTCACTTGCATCTCAGCTTGGAGTGGAAAAAAGCTTTTCGAAAATTTAATTATAAAAGCTCTCAATAGATGGCTTTTTCGAATTTAGTATCATGTGCTTTAAGCTCCAAAGTTTTTTCCTCTATTTTGCTCAATACAGAGGAAAATCATAATATAAATCACAATTTAGCATTTATTTAGTGCATTTTAACAAATATATTATAATAAAATCATTGTTTTATAAAAAAGCAATTCGATAATTTTTGCGCCATTTCACATGTGTTAGCCGATTTTGTATCAGCTGATTGCATTGGTCGAATCGCGCTTATGTTTACAATTCAAATGCTTCCGTGCCCAACACCGTCGATCACTTTTTTGCGGCTTTCCTTTTCTACTACAGCAGCAAAAACTACCTGCGCATTGTAGAATTATAAGCTAATACAATTGCATGTTGCATGTTCAGGCCTGTTTACCCAAAATTTAATTTAATTTAATTTAATTTAACAAGTCAGCTGGCTCAATCAAACCTATGCGAACTCTATGTGAGCGTTTACCCAAAATTTAATTTAATTTCATTTAATTTAGTTTAGTTCCGAACCTGCAGGTTGCAGATTCTTAAATCTTTTCGGTGTTGCAACACCAACCAACATGTTGGTAAGCTTGAAAATACAGAACAGCTGATCAAAAAGTGTGGTGCAAAACGTTTACATATTCAAATATTTAAATGAACGAGCATAAGCTAATTATTTTAGTTGAAAATTATGTCTGTTGTGTGATTAAAAGTCAAAATACTTCAAAATATAATTAAAAAGATAAGTTTGGGATTATATATTGCCATTAGCTCAAGTAAAAATGTGTTTGAATAACAATTAAAAATGTAACGGAGTGTTAACAACACTGCTAACATAATTTTACACGCTTTACACACTGTTTCCTTAAATTAAATTAAATTTTGGGTAAACGCATACATTTTCTTAAATTAAATTAAATTAAAATAAATTAAATTAAATTAAATTTTGGGTAAATAGGCCTTTACATGCTGACATTGTAAACGCTGCCTCAAATTCAATAAATATGACAACTCTTGATCATACAAATGTCAAACAATGACTTTCCGTGATGGAACACAACCGGGGACATTGCGTGGAACACAACCGTGGATGACGCCATTTTTTTCAACAGCTCATAATTTTTTCGGGGATCAGAATTTTTCCGAAATTCTTTTTCATGATCAAGAAGAGATCGAAAACTAAGTGTTTGCGAACTGTACTCACTTTTTTGCAATAATTTACACCAAAAAAATTGATTTGAAAAAATCGGCTAAATAACTTTTTGAGCAAAATTTTAACAGAGTTCTAAAAAAAAATTCAGTGTGGGTGTTTTCGGCATGACTTGCACTTAAAAACTTACCTATAAAAACTTAAGAGGCTGTACAGAATTTGACAGCACTACGATGAATGACAAGCGAGAAACGTCAGGTGGAACACCACCGGGGATGGAACACAACCGGGGAATCTACCCTATATATATTAGAGCGGGTCAAATTTTTTACCTGCCGGGAGTATAGCAAAAACACAATCTACGGCTAATTCTAAGAAACTTTTCCCAAAAAACTATGGGTCGGAGATTAATTTCGAGCCAGCGGTTTTTTGGGTGAAGGTGATGGAAAACTGGTTTGCATCCTTCTCAAAACAACTTATTTGAAAAGAAATTTCCTTCTTCTTACAAATAAGGCCCAAATATATAGAAAAAATAGGTGCTTAGGTGGAAAAGAGCCTCAAAATATAAATATTATCACTGTTATCACAGAAATTATGACCAGGAAATTGTTGAAATTGGTGGAAAGCCGACTTGCGTCGTTCTTAAAAACCATTTTAAAAGAGATTTTTATACTTTGATACCAAAGGTATCATAGTATATTGGGTTTGTGCAATGTCCGTCATGGTGTCTGTCCGTCTGTCCGTCTGTCCGTATGAACGCAACTTTTTTTCGACACCCTTAAAGCTAGAGCCTTGCAACTTTGCAAATATCTTGGTACATGTCTTCGTCAGACAAAGTGTTAAATTTGGGGCTCTACGACCTCAGGGGGCCTGGGAAATCGTTAACAAGTCGATACACCTCGATGTGCAAATCGATAAAACACTTATATATCCCACATTTTAGCAGCTAGAGTCACCAAATTTGATGGCAAGATAGCTGGTGATATTCCCCAAAACATTGCATCAAAAGTTTGGATGCCACGCCCACCTATTCCGTCCCCAGCCCCCCTCCAATTATAAACAAAAATGCCTGTATCTTCTACAGTTTTGAAGCTATAGCCACCAAAATTGACATGAAGGTAGATGCTGACATCTGACAAAGTTATGCATCAAAACATTGGATGCCACGCCCCCAAACAACGGAACATGCCCCACCGCCCTAAAAAAGCCGAAATGCATGTATCTTCGCCAGTTTTTAAGCTAGAGTCACCAAATTTGGTATGAACATTGTTAGTGGCATCCATAACAGATGGGCATCAAAATTTTGGATGTCACGCCCACATATACCGCCCACCCTTATATCTTTCTTAGTTTTTGGGCTAGAGTCACCAAATTTGGTATGAACATTGGTTGTGACATCCGTAACAGGTATGCATAAAAATTGTTTATGCCACGCCCACTTATACTGCCCACCTCTATATCTTTGTCGGTTTTTGCGCTAGAGTCTCCAAACTTGGTAGGGGGATAGAAAGTGCCATTCGCCACAGAAACATGTCATGCCTACCCTTTCTGCCTGATTTTTATACCCAAAACCCTCGTATATTACTATTCGCACTCAGAATCCTTAACACAGCTATGTAAACTGGTATCAAAGTATATCGCAGTCGGTTGCGTCCGACTGCAACGTTTTTACTTGTTTTTTTTTTTTGCGAATTTTCGCTAATATTCTGAAAACCATTAAAAATACTTCGCGATGCGCTCGATCGGTGGCTCGATGGAGAAGCGCTGATAAGCAAAACGAGATTGACGTTAGAAGGCGTAATGAGAGCGACTTATCTAAGCGAGCGCACATCAGCGATCGCCGCTTAGTGAGAGAGCTTTCGTTACAGTTATATTATTTCCAATAGAATAGAGACAAAATTAGCATCAGAGATACGTTTTTTTCCTAAAAAGATTTTTCAGTCAAATTTACTTTTTGAATATGGATGTTTCGGCGATGTCAATTGGAATTCGAATTCACACGTTGATTTATTTTCGTGTATTAATTCCGAATCTAGTTTAGATCATATGCCAAATCAAAAGTATAGTGTTTTTGGAATGCCGAGCGATTTAAGCGAGCTTAATCTACCAACTGCGGGCGATGTTCTAAGGTACTATTTTCTTTTGAGCGATCGATCGAAAAGTCAAAGTAAAATATTTTCTTATGGGCATTTTACCACGGAAGTTTCTGATAGATTGATTTGCTTATGGCAGAAGTTAAATATTGCGCTAATCGATAAACGAAGTGTTGTGAAAAAGCTTAATGCCTTACTCAATAAATACAAAAGAGAAATCAAAGATAAACCTACATCTGAAAGTTACAAGGCCTTCTTAAAGACAAAAAACGACTTATTTTATAAAGGCATGTGTAAATGCGATCTCCAAACGCGTTCTTGTTTCTGTGGATTAATGCCTGACCGCTTAAAAGAATTTATGCTCGATCAGCACACCAAGAGAAATCTTACAATTCCTGAAGGTGTTGCCGAATTTTATGACTTGCAGGCATTGGTGACAAGCCAGCCAACAGCTTCTGAAGACCCATCCTTCAGGCCTTACCCTTCGGATATGGACGTCGATAAAGAATTTCATTTTTAAGCACCTACTCCACCGCAAGAACATCCCCCAAAGCAAGGTCCGTATACGGAAAGATTCAATGCACTTAATATTGCAACAGCATGCGATAGATTCGGCATATCTGACAGAGTTGCATCATTTTTGGCTACTGCACTTTGACTTTGATGTAAAAGATAAAATGGGAAACTTCATAATCATTTACATTGATTTGTTTGTTTGCTTCATTTTATTGAGCTGCCGTTCCGGCATTTATTTGCCTAAATTGAAAAATCTATGTCAACAGGACCAAGAAGCTACACTGGAAAACTAGCTAAGCTAATAGAAACGTGCGAGCAGCAACAGGTAAAGTAAAATTTTAAAGCTTTTACAAATACAATTATTTTTCAATTACCTTTTGTAAAAATACTTTCTCGCAGGCTGTTCCTGATTTTGTGCCTATTTCGTTGGGAAACATGCCACCAAGGATAGATGCCAGTGCACTATGGGTAATATTTCAATTTATTGGGTATTTAGTCATTTTTTACATTTACTTAAATTAACTAAATGGTGATGCAAACATGTTGTAAAAACATTGGACTTTAGTGTTGCATAACAGAAATGTTAAGTTAACAGACGAATGTCAAGTTATTAACAGTCAAAGTGAGCTGTTGAAATAGCAAAACACGTGCGTCGTTCAACAGCAAATTTAGAGGTTACAAAAAAGTAAAGAAAACTAAAAGTTAACGCAATTTAAGCAACAAACTAAAAATGGCAGGTTATAATACGTGTTTGTACTGTGTGTTTGGCATTATTTGTTTAATGTTTTGATCGTGTCTTTTGTATTTGCTTGTATGTTTAAAAAGTGGCTTTCACCAGAAATCTTTAGAAACAAAATTTCACTTTGCATAGACTTTTAAAAAAATGTTAGCATTTGCTAGATGTGAGTGTACCACCGTTTTGTAGGTCAATTAATTCTGAATCCAGCGCATATAATCCTAAAGTGCACTTTTGTGCACTTATTGCGAAATTCAAGTTTTAAGAGCACAACCTCTGTTCAAAATGATGAAACTGTTAAAATGTCATTATCATTTAAGTAGCTTATTCAGTCAACCGATAATGTTTTGTTACAAATACATAATAGTATGATAAGAACGCTTATAAATTTAAGTTTCAGCCTTATATTTGGGACATAATAAGCAATTTTGTACATTTTTTTAAAGTACTTTTCGATTGTTTCTATGGGAGTTATATGACGCTTATTTTTTGCAAATATAGAAAAAGCTTGATAAAACACATTTTTGTAAAGTTTGGTGGAGATATATCAAGAAACAAGACAGCTTTGCATATAAGGAACTGAATTTTTAAGTACTGGGAGCTATATGATATATCTAACGGATGCTAATGATATTTTTACACGCTTTTAGGATTATGAAATTGAAACTTAATTGTCAAGTTTGGTTTAGATCCGTTCATAAACAAAAAATATACATATACTATCTTCTATGAAAGGGGTGGTGACACGCCCTTTTTACTAAATAAAGTTGTCTTTGCTTAATCAAAGCTAAACGCAAAAAACCGAATCAAAAAATCTTGTATGGTTCCCGAGTTATTAATTAATACCCGATTTTTGGCAAAATTTCCCATAGTGCAGTGTTGAACAAACACTTTCTACTGACGTTAAATACTTGCATCGCATAGCTAATGCTGTTAGCAGTGTTTTGTGCTCAGAAGACTTGGCCAATATTAAGCCGGGCCCGATTTGTCATTCGCGGTGGCTGACGAAGGCTAGCAGAGTTTTAAGACTGTATGTGGCGACAAATTCACCAACTGATGGCTTGAAAACACTTGCAGAATACACTATGAAAGCTTACGTACCAATGTATTTCAATGTTAAGTACTACAATTCAGCTGTGTACGGAAGTTCTTTGTTATTTAATTTTATACAGTCAACCAAATATTTGCCAGAAAAGCTTAGAGCTATTGTCAATAATGTTGTGCAGTACAATTCCTACTTTGCACATTCTGAAAATGTTCTATTAACTATGCTCTTTGATAGCAGAAAATCTATACGTGAGAAATGCATCAAAAAAATTATTTTCTATCACGACATGCTTTTAAACCCCGAAAAAGTAAGGACTTACAAGAAACCGTCGATAAACTTTGATTGCTCGGACTACGTCGATATGATTAATTTAGATGACGAAAGCATTTTATTTGAGCCGCCATGCACTGCCAATATTCCTTATGAGCATCTTTTAGAATATTTGGAGTTTGACGATCCACCAAGACCTGATCCGAGGATTCCCGCTCATATACAAGGAACTGAGCGACTTGTGCAATTGTGTACCACTGTATCCAGACGAGCAATTAAAGAAAATCGTGATGACATAATGAACGTAACTATACAAATCCGAGCCAGAATACCAAGAATGGAAAGCAAAAGAGACTTGAGGTCTAGTTCTTAAGTTTGTTCTTCGAAAAGTTGACGGCTATGTAATTATTTGTATCGTTTTCTTTCTTGTTGTTGAATAGAGCATTACAAGAATATTATTAAAAAAATTTAAATTGTTCTTTTTCTTAAGTTTGAAGTAAAAAGGTACAGCAGCTTTTGAAACCTTTTTTTTATGGATTTCAGAATATTAAAAAAAATATCTTTAAAAATGGTTTTTAAGAACGACGCAAGTAAGCTTTCCACCAATTTCAACAATTTCCTGGTCATAATTTCTGTGATTACAGTGATAATATTTATATTTTGAGGCTCTTTTCCACCTAAGCACCTATTTTTTCTATATATTTGGGCCTTATTTGTAAGAAGAAGGAAATTTCTTTTCAAATAAGTTGTTTTGAGAAGGATGCAAACCAGTTTTCCATCACCTTCAACAGATTTTTTGATGATATGTCACATATTTTTGCATTTTCGTGTAGACAAATTTTCACCCAAAAAACCGCTGGCTCGAAATTGATCTCCGACCCATAGTTTCTTGGGAAAAGTTTCTTAGAATTTGCCGTAGATTGCGTTTTTGCTATACTCCCGGTCGATTTTTTTTGGTCCATACAAATTGACCCGCTCTAATATATATATATATATATGTATATTCGTCTTTGTATATAAGCGTCTTTCCGCGTTAGTTTTAACTTTTTTGATTATTAATTTAGTGTTTTAGCGTTTATAGCCGGAGCACAAAGAAAAAACGTCTGCATGCGACGAGTGTCACTTGTTGAATCGTGTTTAAAAAAGCTTTTCTCGCAGTGTTGCCATCGTTCGAGTTTCCACTTCTATTCGGTTTTGGCTTATCTGCATGCAAACCCATTTCTTGCCGAAATCTTCTTTGCATATGTTTTTTTTTTAATCATTTCTAACTTGTCATTTTCGTTTTTTACTTGCCATTTTTTAAGCCCCAATCTGTAAGATATTTCGAGCATCAATTCAAAAATGCGTATCCAAGCGTAAAGTGGACTTTTTCCATATTGAAGATGCCGAGGGTTTGGCTTAAAAGAATTTGTGTCAAAGGTTTCCATAAATTGTTTTAGGCCTACACCACAAATTGAACACAATTGGCTAGATTTTGTGCACGTTTCCCATCTATTAGAGTTATGTGAAGGCCGTATGAGACAATGATCTTACTTTTATTTGAAATTGTTACTACACAAGGAGTCAATTTTTTTATGTGTGTGTCCAAATCGTTTTTTCTGCTAGTATATGATCTTTAGTTTTTTTTTTGACGAATTCCATTTTGAGGAGTCGGCAAAATCGTACAGACTGTGTAGTATTATTATTTCAAAAAATTTTCCTGCTTCATCTATTAGCTTCAGAGGTATCACGGTAGTAACAAATAATGATTGATCAACAGTATCCGGTTCGTTCGTTTCAAATCTTATTTTATACATACTTTGTCCAGTTTCTTTATCGTATCCGTAACTCGCAATTAATATTAAACTAGAAACGATTTCTAAGTTAGCAAATAACTCATCCTGTAACAATACGATGCGGCTAGCAGGGTGGTTTAACAAATCTTGCAAGGTAACTTTTGCCATAGTTTTTGTAACAGTTATTCCCGTAGGTCTCAATTGCAATTTGGCTTCCTGGACATTTTGGTAGCTTGGATATATGTCACAATTATGCTGTTTTTATATTTAAAAAAAATTCATTATATAATCGTTTGCTTATAGAGTTTTCCAGCCAGAATTTCAAAGCTTCATTTGTTGTTAAGGCACTAAGCAAAGAATAGTATAGAGACTTCAAAAGGCCTCGAAATTTCATAATTGACATAAGATCCAGTGCGCGAGCTTTGGATCTTATCGCAGCTTGTAAGTATGGGAGCGTGTGTGAGCCAGCACACTTTCATACCCCGCCAGTCTCGGCAACTAGTTGAGAACTAGTCTAGAACTAGTTGCAAACTGACAGCAACTAGTTCTCCATAGATTGCTTTGCAATGTTAACAAAAAAAACCCAGTATTGTAACTAGCTCCAATTTTGACTCTATGCAACTAGTTCGGCACTATTCATTTTGGGCTGAAAAAGTAAATAGATACCTAATTATTTTTGAAACAAAAAAATTATTTCACTTTATTTATTAAATTTATTTAATTTAAATTTGTCCACTTGAAAAATCTGGTAATGGCTGTTTTTTTTTTGCAATGCAAATATTTTTAAAAAACCTTTTTTTTGTGCCTGAATCGCGATTCATAGCTCATCCTCAGGTCTGTTATCGCTCTCTGGTACCGCAGCTGAAAAATATAAATTTTTGTTAGTTTTAATCAAACATTGAATGGGTTTAAAAAATATTACCTATAAGCACATGATAAAGGTTATTGTGCACTTTCAGGGACTTTTTTCCGTGGGTGCCAAAGACGTTATAAGCCTGTATGAGCTCATCTGAAATGTATAAGTAAATGTAATAGGCTTTTTTAGAGAATATCAGCATACTCACAAAGTGGTCCCTTAAATCATGCGGTACCGCCTTTTCCAGATCTTCTAAATGCTCCTCCGTCATCAGAGGAAATTAAGTCTTCAGAGCTCTTCTTTCCTTTCACAGCAGCAAGATCACAATTGCACTAAAACTTACTAAAATTTCACGAGCATAAAACGCTTAACACAGAACAGAAAAGTCAACCGATAAATATTAAAGGAGACATAGGGATAATAAACAGTTACAGCGCAAAATTTGTTTTTGTTTTTATTTTTCACCATACTATTCGTCGCAAGTTGCTTCTTACAAATGCTCGCGCTTATTCTTTTCATCTCTCTCAACTGCTTTCTCAAATGGTAACAGCAAAGAGAGAAGAGCACGAGCATAAAATATGTATAAAATCGTTTGACAAGTGACTACGCGCGGCATTACATAGAGTCAGACATAGAACTAGTTATAAATAATAACAAAAGAGAATAAAAAAAGGGTTTTTAAAGTGACTACTCCCAGCATTACTTAGGGCCACTCTTAGAGTTAGTTCTAAAAATAATGAAAAAGGATAGAAAAGAAGTTACAAAATTGACTCCTCGCAGCATTACCTTAGAACTAGTTGCAGTTTTGTCTCTAAATAACTAGTTGAGAACTAGTTGAGTTTATGAACTGATTACCAAGCGAACTGGCGGGTATTCATCCAGAGACCAAAATGACCAAACTTCAAACTGCGATATCTTCGGAGTTTCTTTATCGATTTTGATCAAATTTAAATGTTCATTATTTTATTCATAGTTTCAAACCTCATTTTCACAATTTTGAAATTCAAGTTTTTTGTTATCGGAAACCAAAAATGTTATCGAAAAGTTTAAGATTCAAATTTGAAGTCTCTAGCTCCTATAGTCTCTGAGATCGGCGCGGTCATACGGACGGACAGACGGACAGACGGACATGACTAAATCGACTCGGCTGTTGATGCTGATCAAGAAATATATACTTTATAGGGTCGAAAATGCTTCCTTCTGTCTGTAACATACATTTGCAAAACCATTATACCCTTATTTACCCATTTTATGGGTTAAGGCAGTAGTGCCCAAACGCTGCTTACGACGGAGCAAATTTCAATACACCAATACTAGTAAAGAAATTTTTTTTTTTTTTTGGATACACTGAAAAAATAGGGTGATACATTTTTATAATAAAGACAATTATGAAATAACAAGAAATATAAAATTTATGCACATGAATATGGATGATATTTTAAGCTTTGTACATAGTTTATTACTTCATCAACATCAATAGTTGTTTGAGTCAAATGATTCGCCGACAATGCAATAACTAAAAGCATAATAGAATTTCTTCAAGTGGATGCGCGTCACCAAAGTAACAACAAAATGTTCATGAAATTTTATGACCCAACAACAACCACATGCAAGTCCCGTTACTTTGCTCAAATGCAGATGACGAAAAGAGATAAGAAAACGAAAGTGAAAAATTGTTTTTGGAATTAGCATTGGCGCATGCCGACAGCCGTATACATATACGCATTTGCTCGCCTATGCTTCGGAGCCAATTACAAAAACAAAGGAGCCATGAGAGCAATGGGCCTGGGCACCTCTGGGTTAAGGGTATGAAAATGACAATATCTTTTCAGTTTTGAAGCTATAGCCACTAAATTTGGTAGGAAGGTAGATGCTGACATCTGGCACAGATATGCATCAAAACTTTGTCGCGTCCCCAAACAACGAGCCATGTTCCGCCGCCCTAAAAAAAAACACCAAATTCGGTGGGCATATTGTTAGTGACATCAGTAACAGATTTGCATCAAAATTATGGATGCCACGCCCACTTATACCGCCCACCCCTAAATCTTTCTCAGTTTTAGCACAGATATGCATCACAAAATTGGATGTCACGCTCGCGCTCTGGATCTTATGTCAATGATGAAATTTCGATGCCTTTTGAAGTCTACACTATTCTTTGCTTAGTGGTTGTACTGTTTGAAGTCTCTATACTATTCTTTGCTTAGTGGTATTGGTTCTACAATACAGAGCTTTTTTTTTAAGCTTCAGTAGCCTCGCATTCAGAATTGCTAAGATTTTTAGGTTCAAATGCAGTAACTTTTTCATTTGAATTCCTGGCTGACATTGTAGCAGCATGAATTAAAAGTTTGGTTTTGTCATTATTGTTCATTGCAACATCCGCATCTAGTTTTCTTTTAAGACGGAGCCCTGCTTCATCATAATTTAGCTTTGGTCTACCCAATCGAAGACTGTCCGTATCTAGTTTATTGTCCAAAACAATTTTTAAGCACATTGATAGCCACTGTGAATATTTTATTCAAAATGTGCGCATATTTCTGCTGCACTTTTGTAGATTCGAAGTAATGTAAATTTCAAAGCTTTTAATTTTCTTTTTAATTTCAATAATTTCCGTCCCTCCGTATGAACGCAACTTTTTTCGACACCCTTAAAGCTAGAGCCTTGCAACTTTGCAAATATCTTGGTACATGCCTTCGTCAGACAAAGTGTTAAATTTAGAGCGCTAAGACCTCAGGTGGCCTGGGAAATCGATAACAAATCGATACACCTCGATGTGCAAATCGATAAAACACAAACGTCCCACATTTTAGCAGCTAGAGTCACCAATGTTGAGAGCAAAATAGCCCATGGCATTCCCAAAAAACGGCATGAAAAGTTTGGATGCCACGCCCACCTCTTTCGCTCCCATCCTCCCTCCAACCTTAATAAAAATAGTCACATCGTACAGCGCACACTGGACGGAATTGCCAAATATGTTGCATAAAGTAAAAAAATATTCATTCTATTTAAGTATGTTCAAACCAGAGAGCTGCATTGGGTAAAGGCCTGTTTACCCAAAAATTTAATTTAATTTAATTTAATTTAACAGTCAGCTGACTCAATCAAACCTATGCGAACTCTATGTGAGCGTTTACCCAAAATTTAATTTAATTTAATTTAATTTAGTTTAGTTCCGAACCTGCAGGTTGCAGATTCTTAAATCTTTTCGGTGTTGGTAAGCTTGAAAATACAAAATAGCTGATCAAAAAGTGTTGTGCAAAACGTTTACATATTCAAATATTTAAATGAACAAGCATAAGCTTATTATTTTAGTTGAAAATCATGTTTGTTGTGTGATAAAATGTCAAAATACTTTAAAAATATAATTAAAAAAGATAAGTTTGGGCTTATATATTGCCATGAGCTCAAGTAAAAATGTGTTTGAATACCAATTCAAAATGTAACGGAGTGTTAACAGCACTGCTAACATAATTTTACACGCTTTACACACTGTTTCCTTAAATTAAATTAAATTTTGTGTAAACGCATACATTTTCTTAAATTAAATTAAATTAAATTAAATTAAATTAAATTTTGGGTAAACAGGCCTTTAAATTAAATTAAATTAAATTAAATTTTGGGTAAACAGGCCTTAAAGCACTTTCGCTCAAACTCGAACTTATACTTGTATCCGTTGTGATTGTGTACTTTCGGGTTTGATACTCGTTGTGATTTTTCTCGAATGAGTATGAAGCGAACATTCATTTAGAGTCACAACGTATGTGATTGCAACTGAGTAAAAATCGTGTGTATAAATTCTTCGAGCTCGTTCGCTCACTGCATACACACAAGTATCAACAGACAACTGGCTCGCGTACAGAATAAGCATGAGCAAAGAATTCTGAAAGCAACGGTAAATGCGTGCTGGTATTTTTTTGTTCTTGGCATGCGACGATGCTATGTTGTTGTTGTTCAGATGTTGTTGTATTATATGCGAGTGGCTCGAAGTCTTCGAAATTCTGGGTATACTCGAGACTTTTGGTTCGTTCGGACCACTCACGCAACTTGATGTTCGATGTTAGGTGTTCGAACTCGATTTGAGCGAACGCCAAACGAACAAAGAGTGGCTTGATTTTTTTTTGTCGTGTTCGTTCGATCGTGTACGTTCAGGATCCTGAGCGCTGCGCACACTTTACAAGTTCGAAGAAGTTTAATCAAGCCATGGTGAAATAACATAAGGTGGTCCCGTCGGCAAAAGACATCCACTTATTGTATGCTTGCAATAAGTGCGAGTGAAAGGAACATAGTTAATAGTGTCGTATTGAGTGTGAGTGAGGCGGCAATTTGTTTGTTGATTAACCCTTCGCATACGTGCACTGAAATAAGTGGATACTTCGTAAAACTTCGGCTCCGACGAGACCACCTTCTGTTATTTCACCATGAATCAAGCGATCTGATTTGAGCGGAATGAATTTTCAACATGTGTGAACAATCATACTCGAACATATCCGATGCAGCTCTCTGGTTCAAACTAGAGTCCCTAGATAAGAAAAATCGATAATCGCTTTTGCCAAATATGCAGCCCTGTCATTCTGATCAAGCTTCAAAGTCAGGTGATTAGTCAACTGATTGGCGGGAAATTTTTATTCACTTTAAGCGCTTGGCAAATAAACACAAAAAAATACAACTAAAAACGTTGCAGTCGGACGCAACCGACTGCGATATACTTTGATACCAGTTTACATAACTGTGTTAAGGATTCTGAGTGCAAATAGTAATATATGGGGGTTTTGGGTATAAATATAAGGCAGAAGGGGTAAGCGTGACAACAATATCTGCGGCGGATAGCACCTACTATCCTCCTACCAAGTTTGAACCTTTAGCTCAAAAACTGACAAAGATATAGAGGTGGGCGGTATAAGTGGGCGTGGCATTCAAAGCTGTAATGCATATCTGTTACGGATGTCACTAAAAATGTTCATACCAAATTCGGTGACTCTAGCTTAAAAACAGGCAAAGATACATGCTTTCCGGTTTTTTTAGGGTTGTGGGGCATGTCCCGTTGTTTGGGGGCGTGGCATCCAATGTTTTGATGAATTTTTTTGGGGAATGTCACCAGCTATCTTGCCATCAAATTTGGTGACTCTAGCTGCTAAAATGTGGGATATATAAGTGTTTTATCGATTTGCACTTCGAGGTGTATCACCTTGTTATCGGTTTCCCAGGCCCCCTGAGGTCGTAGAGCCCTTAATTTAACACTTTGTCGGACGAAGGCATGTACCAAAATATTTTCAAAGCTGCAAGGCTCTAGCTTTAAGGGTGTGAAAAAAAATTGCGTTCATACAGACGGACGGACTGCCGGACGGACGGACGGACAGACGGACAGACACCATGACGGACATTGCACAAACCCATTATACTATGATACCAAAGGTATATACCAAAGGTATCATAGTATAAAAACAATTCCCGCTGCGACGATTTTGTATGAGAAATTTTTTCTTTGGTGTACTGGATACCCAGCTTAACTGACAAATATTTCACTAACTGGATATTGAGAAACTGGGCCTAAGCCATATATCAAGATATTTGCGAAGTTTTTTAAGTGCGTCAAAAAAAGATGCGTTCATACGAACAGATGGACAGACGATAAGACATTGCATAAAACCAATATACTCCTGATACTTTAGGAGCCCGCGTATAAAAACTATCATTGGGAATTTTGTAAAAATTTTCTTTTTTTTACTATTAACGAAACATGGATTATCTGTAAAATGTTGGGCGAAATCGGTAAAGAAACAAGAGAGATATGAGGGTTGTAAGTTCAGTCAACCAATTTTGCATACAATTAATTTGGTATTCCATATGGTATTCCATACGCTAAGTTGGTTGACTGAACTTGCACCCCTCATATTTCCGTTGTATAAGCTTTTCTTTGTCAACTAAGATTATAAGACTTAGCATAAAGCTACGCTTTTAAAAATAATGTTCCTTTCCAATGCCAACAGTATTTTACACATTATCTTACAAATGTTCGCCACTGTTCGACTTTACTTCTTAAAATACATCTCATTATATGTGCATATGTGATTATATACAAACATATCTATATGTACAAAACATTTGAAAATACACTAATCTTTGTTCATTTTTTAGCATGAATGTAATTATTTACAAATTACCTATAATGAATTGAAAAGAAATGAAAAATAAACATAAAGCGTATGTTTATGGTATGAATTAGTCGAGTTCAGTGCAATACAATTTGCTGGAAAGTTCAATCTAATGGACAATGCCAACGCATGCTCCATAAGTTTTAGTGGAATTGCCAAGCCCAAATCAAAATTGTAACCCTTCCAATTGCGAACTCGAAAGCTTGTTCCAGAAATTCAAACATATTTATACTTGGACTGCAAAACGAAGCGTATGTTAAGTCTTGTTACACTATTCGAGGTTTTAAGTAGCGAAGCCGTATAGTTTTTGCATTATAATATCAAACGGTTCAAAAATAAAATCAATATAAAATAGTAAAATGGAAAAATTAAATGAATATCAAGGCGTTACGGGTCGTATCCATCAGTGTCGAGAGAACATTAAAGAAAAATATGTAAATTTAAACACTACAAAAGTTTTAGAAAAAGTTAAAAGTAGTGCTCTGAACCAACTTAAAGGTAATGCAAGTGCTAACTTGGATTACTCGCATATATATAGGTAAGACGCATTTCAATTGATAATAAATCAAATGAATTATGATCTAATTTATATTTCACTTAAAAAGGGCTTATAGTATGGTAGTGTTTGTTCTTAAAAGAATTAAATGAGTGCCTTTAAAACTTTCGCTGTAAAACTTAACTCTAACTTAATTTGACATTTATATTATAACGCAAAGCTGAAACAGCAAGAGCGCCCGTGTTTATACTTTGGTACCAAAGGTATCAGTAGTATATTGGTTTTGTGCAATGTCCGACATGGTGTCTGTCCGTCTCTCCGTCCGTCCGTCTGTCTGTATGACCGCAACTTTTTTGCGACAACCTTAAAGCCTTGCAACTTTGCAAAAATCTTGGTACATGTCTTTGTCAGACCTCGGGGGCCTGGGAAATCGATAACAAGTTGATCCACCTCGATTTGCAAATCCATAAAACACATATATTTAACACATTTTTGCAGCTAGCAAATTTGGGGTCAAGCTAGCTGGTGACATTCTCCAAAAAACTGCATCAAAAGTTTGGATGCCACGCTCACTTAAAGCGCCCACCTTCTAAAATCTGAAAACTCTATATCTTTCTCAGTTTTTACACTAGAGTCACCAAATTTTGTGGGAACGTTGTTAGTGACATATGTACGTAACAGATGTGCTTTTTTTGGATGCTACGCCCACTTATGCCGTCCAGCTCTATTTCTTTGTCAGTTTTTGCGCTAGAGTCTCCTAACTTGGTATAAGGTAGAAGGTGCCATTCGCCACAGATATGCATCACAAATTTGGATGTCACGCGTATCCCTTCTGTCTGATATGTATACCCAAAACCAACATATATTGGAATTGTAACCTTTATTATTTGAATGCAATTCTGACCGAGTGTTAGCGAGTTAGTACATAGCATTCATCCAGGGAGTCGAAGGAGTTATAGCGGAGCGGGACCCTATATTATACCGTAGCTCTTTCGGGGTGGGGTGGGTGTTGCTAATTCCTAGACTCTTGCTTACAAAATTTTGTTAAGGATCCCTGCTGAAACTAAAATAGAAAAAATTCGCAAAATACCGGCACATCAAAGTGGTGCAGACAACTAGATGAGCTGTGGCTCAGGGACCGATATGCATACTAAAAGAACAAGATTTAATTTATAAACTGGCATTGGCGGTGTCTAAAGCTGCAAGACGACAACCGCATTCTTTACCCTACCCAACCATGGACTTTAATGAGCGAGATGTGTTTAAAGTCCCCAAAAAAATTTTAAGTTTTATAAGTGCGTTGCAGAAGCAAAAAAACCTGTTAAGAGATCAAGGAGTAGGTGTACGTTTTCGTTGTCGATGTTATTTCCATTGTTTATTTTTTTATAATTTTTTTTTTTTTTTTTTTTTTGTAATAATCTTATTTTATTAAATGTATTTATTTTGATTCCTTTTTTCTTTAAAGTTAATTAACAGAGAATTAGGTTCACCCTAATTGGACATATGCATATTTACAAGAACACCATATAGATCAATATAAAGGTGATAAGCTTTGGCTCGGAAACTTTCAATCAAGAGCAAACGAGAGCGTGGTTGCTCTTGAGCTTTTTTTTCACTATATGGTTTGGGGTTTGCTGCTCCGACGATGAAAGGCCTTCCAGCGAGAGAGGGTCCACCGTTGCTTTGATGCTCGTTTTGTGGTTTTGCATTTACTTACAGTAATATTTTATTCACTACTAGTAGAGGCCCCTCTTGCTTCGCTGCGCCAATAGTTTTTACAAAATTTTAGCAATATATATAAAATAAATAAATTAGTTAATGTTTAACAACATATTAGCAAAGTATTTAATATTCTATTTTTCACGTCACCATTGAGGTTAAAATCAGCCGCGTCATTTTACTTTGATACCAAACCCTGCAGTACTGGGCGCTGGTTCGTAGCTGGTGAAATAAGCGCTTACCAGCAGACCACCCCTACTTACCCATCGGCCCCAAGCAATGCGATCTTTCATTTCCGTTTTTGTATGAAATGTCCGCAAATAGGGTCAATCGCCACCACTTCGTTTACCGGTAACTAGTGATAGAACTAGTTACCGGGGTACCCATAATAGAACTAGTCAAACTAAAAAATAAAATCAAGAATTTCAATCTTGAAATACAACTTTTCGGACTTATTCCTCGTGCTTTAAATAGAGATGTAGGGAAGAAGAAATTAAGAAAAAGCCATTATACATTTTTTTTCACACTTACCGTGACGAAGATTTGAACCTGAGACCTCTTGTGAATGCGGCGAATGTCTTATCTGTTGAGCAAGATCCGTAAGCAATCCTATTGCAGCTAATGGATATTTTAACTATTGCTCACATTGGTGGTTCGCCGTTCGATTACCATAGGGTTGTCAAAGTAAGTACCCATGTAGGAACTAGCCGAAAAGTAAGCTAGGTGGTTCGACGTTCGATTACCATAGGGTTATCAAAGTAAGTACCCATGTAGAAATCAGCCGAAAAGTTACCTGGGGGGTTCGACGTTCGATTACAATAGGGTTATCAAAGTAAGTACCCATGTAAGAACTAGCGTTAAAGGTAGTTTCTGCATGGCCAATCGCCACCTCCAGAACTGGCGGGAAGGTATCATATTATATTGGGTTTATGCAATGTCCGTCAAGGTGTCTATCCGTCCGCCCGTCCTTTTGAACGCAACTTTTTTCAACACTCTAAAAGCTTGAGCTTTGCAACTTTGCAAATATCTTGGTACATACCTTCGTCCGACAAAGTGTTAAATTTGGCTCTACGACCTCAGGGGCCTGGGAAATCGATATAAATCGATACACCTCGATGTGCAAATCGATGAAACATATATATATATCACATTTTAGCAGCTAGAGTAACCAAATTTGGGGGCAAGATAGCCGATGACATTCCTCAAAAACTGCATCGAAAGTTGGGATGCCACGCCCATCTCTTCCGCCCCCCTTCAGTAATAATCGAAAATGACTGTATTTCCCACAGTTTATAAGCTATACTCACGAAATTTGGTAGGAAGGTAGATGCTGAAGTCTTACAAAGATATGCATTAAAACTTTGAATGCCACGCCCCCACTGATACCGCCCACCTTCTAAAATCTGAAAACTCTGTATCTTTTTCAGTTTTTGGGCTAAGTTCACCAAATTTGGTAGAAACATTGTTAGTAACTTCCGTAACCGATCCACCTCAAAGTTTTATATGCCACGCCCACCTTTTCCACCCTTCTCGTAAATGCTGAAATTTCTATATCATTCCCAGTTTTTGCGCTAGAATCAACAAACTTGGAAACATTTTTATTGACATCCGTTATAAATGTGCAATATTGGATGCCACGCCCACTTATTCCGCCCACCTCTATATCTATATGTATAAAATAGTTTGTCCTGACTGACTGACTGACTGACTAGCTGATTGTTGAGAGGCCCACAGCCTAAGCGATAAGAACTAGAAGGCTGAAATTTTCACAAAATATTCCATTCTCAGCGAAAGTGGGCACTAAAAAAGGATTTTTAATTTGGACCACTCCTTGGAGTATGTCATGTATAATCAAATGTACAATTTGACAACCTTGTACTTTTATACTCTTCACAAAATATGTATACATTGTACAACACACATTTCTATTCTATCTGGCAACCTTGCACTTCTTTCAAGTATACTATTATAAAAATCATGAATAAACAGTTGGTTAATAGCACTCGACGTGATCACTTCTGTCTGCTCGCTCCAAACGTCACAATTGGCGACGAGGCAAAAAAGAAGAACAAACAGTATATAACTGTAAATCAGCCGCAAGAATACAACATTCTTGTGTATACCAGCAAACGCAGCTGTAAGAATATTACATTCTTAAGGCCTATACGCAGATGGCCGTACAGCATCCGTGATTTTGCATCAGGATGTCGGCAAACGACTAGTGTTGGAAAATGATTCAATTGTGGTGGTAGGATGATTACTTTTCAGCTATATTAGATCGCAAAAGCACCTCTGGTTGGCTAAGCAAATAATGGAAAAAAAGCTTTAATTATGAATCAGCTAGTTCACCGTCTCTTCAAAGTGATCTATCAATGTGTCCACCGTTTCATAAATTTGACAAGACAATCAGATTGAAAAGCAAACCTAAATGAACAATTATCGCAGCACTTGGTAACGCATATTTGATGGGCAGGACAGAAAAAGGAAGCCGTATTTCCTTTCAAGGTGTGGTGTAAATATATTTGAGCTATTAAAAAAATCTATTCGGTAGCAATTAACGCAAACAAATTATACTTACAAAGTGCTCATTTTTAAACTATCGTTGCATTTCACTGCAAAACGGCATGTTGTCGCAGGTCGATACGACATTTTGTGGAAAAGAGCTATGAAACGCATCCAAACACACATTTGTGATTAGCCGATTCATGCTCAGGATCGATAGTTAATGGCGAGCTTAAAGTGCTGTAACACATAACGGTATGTATTGTCAAACTATGATAGATGTTAAAAGATTTTACGAGATAAATATGGTACATACGCCTTACAACGCCGTTCGTGCGTCATCTCTTCAAAAATCTCAGCCAACTCTTGAAGATGTGCTCACAGTTGCAGAAACCTATGAGACAACAACAAAAACCGTTGCAGCGCTTAAAGAGAATTTACCGAGGCAGGATCCAATCAATGCGATCCACACTATACACAAAAATGTCAGCAAGCAGTGCAACGTGACTTCGGAGATACAAAAATGACTTAAAGCAGTGGTGCCCAAACGCTGCTTACGACGGAGCAAATTTCAATACATTCAAAAGAAAACACCAATACTAGTAAAGAAATTATTTTTTTATTTCAATGGATACACTGAAAAAATAGGTTGATACATTTTTATAATAAAGACAATTATGAAATAACAAAAAAATATAAAATTTATGCACATGAATATGGATGATATTTTTAGCTTTGTACATAGTTTATTACTTCATCAACATCAATAGTTGTTTGAGTCAAATGATTCGCCGACAATGCAATAACTAAAAGCATAATAGAATTTCTTCAAGTGGATGCGCGTCACCAAAGCAACAACAAAATGTTCATGAAATTTTATGACCCAACAACAACCACATGCAAGTCCCGTTACTTTGCTCAAATGCAGATGACGAAAAGAGATAAGAAAACGAAAGTGAAAAATTGTTTTTGGAATTAGCATTGGCGCATGCCGACAGCCGTGTACATATACGCATTTGCTCGCCTATGCTTCGAGCCAATTACAAAAACAAAGGAGCCATGAGAGCAATGGGCCTGGGCACCTCTGACTTAAAGTCTTGCTCTGGCTGTGGTGAATCTCATCAAAGAGAAAAATGCAAATTTCGCGAAGCAGTTTGTCACAAGTGTGGTAAAAAAGGGCATATATCTGTCGTGTGTATGTCGAAACATGTAAAGTCAAATAATACGCAGTATAAAAAAGTAAGCAAGCAAGCAAGCAAAGTAAATGAAATAGAAAATATCGAAGCAGTGCACACTGTCACAAGTCTTGTAAAAAGTAAACAGAACAAGAAAGTAATTGATCTTGAAATACTTAATCAAGTGATTTCATTTCAAATGGATTCCGGAGCTACAGCTTCAGTAATAAACTCTAATACATACGCGCTATTGAATAAGCCAAAATTGCACAAGTGCTCCCGAGTATTACATGCGTTTGGTCATACACCAAAACCACTACTAGGGGAGTTGCATACTGTCGCAAAGTGTGGTGAAATGCAAAAACAAATAACAATAATCGTAGCAAATATCGAAACATCAACCAATCTCTCCGGCTTGGATTCATTTAACATATTTGGATTCGATATTATGCAAGTGTCAAACATTTATGAGGTGCACAATGAAAAAGTAATTGATGTATGCAACAAGTACAACGAAGTTTTTGAACCAGCCATGGGTGTCATAAAAGACTTCAAAGCCAGCGTATTCTTAAAAGCTTCAACAACTCAAAGTTTTATAAAAGCCACCAAATTCCATTCGCACAAATGGACAACTTCAAAGCAGAAGTAGACAGACTCACCTTAGCAGGAATTTGGAAACCGGTAAAATTTAGCAATTGGGCATCCCCATTCGTGCTCGCACCTAAGCCAGGTGGCGACATTCGAATTTGTGGCGATTTTAAGCAGGCACTTAACGCACAAATCGACGTCGAACAGTATCCATTGCCGACAAAAGAAGCGCTGTTCCACATCATACGTCATGGTAAGCAGTTCAGCAAAATAGATCTTAAGGATGCCTACCTTCAGATGGAATTGGATGAAGCTGCAAAGCAAATCATGGTCGTAAACACACCATTGGGCCTATTTCAATATCAGCGCCTACCATACGGAATTGCAAGCGCACCAGCAATCTTCCAGAGATATCTTGAGCAACTTCTAAAAAGGATAGAAGGTTGTGGCAACTATTTAGATGACATCATCATCTCAGCACCTACAAGCGAAGAACACCTTCAACGCATCGAACAAGTTCTCAGCATTCTTCAAGAAAATGGCATCAGATGTAAACGGCAAAAATGTTTCTTTTTCAAAGACGAAATTAAATATTTGGGGCGAAGAATCAGCGCAAACGGGATTCTTCCAGACAGTTCAGGCTTAGAGGCAGTTAAACGTTTGAGCCCGCCTTCTAATTTACAACAATTGGAAGCATTCATGGGTTAGGTAAAATATTATTGTAACTTTATTCCAAACTATTTGCAGTTGGCGGCTCCTTTGAATCAACTTCGAAGAAAAGACGTAAACTACTATTTTGGTCCACAACAGCAACAAGCGTTTACAGCTCTTACGTCTCACATCATTATCGCAACGCAGCTAGCTCATTTTGATGAAAAATTACCGCTAGTCCTCGCCACAGGTGCCTCATCCTTTGGCATCGGGGTAGTCCTTTCGCATCTTCAACCAGAGGGCGGAGAGAGACCCATTGTGTTCGCATCGAAAACACTAGACAAGCACCAGGCTAAGTACAGCCAAATCGAAAAGGAAGCACTCTCCATAATATTTGGAGTTAAACGATTCCACCAGTATCTTTATGGAAGAAAGTTCATTGTGCTTACAGACCATAAGCCGCTTGTAACTATTTTTAATCCAAGCAAGCACCTTCTGTTAATGACGTCAAACAGGCTACAACGTTGGGCCATCATTCTCAAGGCCTACAATTTTGATATCCATTACCGATCCACATCTGCTCATGGTAATGCAGATGCTCTTTCGCGCCTTCCAGTGGGTACAGATCCAGACTTTGATAAAGAAGAGGAAGCTTGCTACACAGTATTGGAATCAACTTCACCAATCAATTCAGAGACCATTCGCAATCATGTAGATAAAGACAAAGTTCTGAAGCAAGTCATTCAATATGTATCTGAAGGATGGCCAGAAAAACTCCAGCAAGGCAACGAAGCCTTATTGCCTTACTTTAACCGGAAGTTTGCTCTCACCATCAACAAGCAGTTGCTTTGCCTACACAAAGACGCAAACCGTGTTGTAATTCCATCTAGCCTACGTGCCCATATCCTGAAACTTTTACATGAAGGTCATTGGGGCATTGTTCGAATGAGACAGTTAGCTAGAGAGCATGTTTGGTGGCCTACCATAGACGATGACATTAAAAAAATTGCTCTGTCATGCGACATCTGCAAATGCAACAATCCAGCACCACCAAAAGAGTTCCAAAGTTGGCCAGCAGCAACAGCAGCATGGGAGCGAATTCATGTCGATTTCGCAGGCCCAATCTTCGACACTATGTGGCTTATATGTGTAGACGCCTACTCGCAGTTTCAATTTGTTGTTCAAATGTCGTCTACAACCACAGATAACACGATCGCTGCATTATAATCAATTTTCGCTATAGAAGGATACCCTAAGACGCTAGTTAGCGACAACGGTCCACAGCTTACGGCTGACGCCTTCAAAGAATTCTGCAAACTACACGGTGTAAAGCATATCACAACAGCACCGTTCCACCCAGCATCCAACGGATTAGCAGAACGTTTTGTACAGACGTTTAAATCCTCAGTCAAAAACCTGCAAGACGGTACACCAGTACGAGTAGCAGTAACTAAATATCTTGCTTCTTACAGGTTTACTCCTAATGCACAAGGGAAACTCCTGCCGAGTTAATTCATGGTCGACCAGTCAACTTTTCGAGCAACCTACTGAAGCTAAGCAGCCAGTAACAAAGTACGTTCCAAATCAAACGGTCTATGCTCGAAATTATTCAAGGGGAGAAAAGTGGATTGAAGGCATCATCGACCGTTCAATTGGAAAAATGATTTATGTTGTAGTTTGTGCGCAGACGGCAGAAGTGGAATGGCTCATGTGTTTTGTTTTTGTACACTCGGCGGCGTTGAAACTCACAGCTTGTGCGACAATCAGGCGCCAGAGTGGTGGAATGAGGTAAAGTGATTAATGCAATAAATAGATTTGTTTGGGAGGTACTTGAATCAGTGGTCCAAATTAAAAATCCTTTCTTAGTGCTCACTTTCACCGAGAATGGAATATTTTGTGAAAATTTCAGCCATCTAGCTCTAATCGTTTAGGCTGTGGGCCTCTCAACAACCAGTCAGTCAGTCAGTCAGTCAGTCGGGACAAACTATTTTATATATATAAATAACATTTCTTAAGATCCTATTTGTTAGTGTGTTTGTTTTTGCACTGTCTATATTTGGTGAACATGTTTATTGCTTTCATTTAGTTTGCTACAGATACAACAATGTATGTGTGCATTAACCAATATTTGCACTTGCATTTTTGTTAATATATGTGTATGTGCTAAATAAAAAAAAAAGCACGTAAATACATGTGTATGTATGTACATATGTGCATTTGCAACACCAACTAAAGTTACAAATGTCAGATTTAAATCAATGATACCAACAAAAAGAAGCAACAACAACACTTACAACAACAACAAACGCTACTGGGGTCGTAAGTCAATTGTCAAAGGCACAAAGAAGAAAAGAGAATAACGGAGACACATGTACAGAAGTGGAATGGGTCATGTGTTTTGTTTTTGTAAATTCGGCCGCAATAGCTTTTGCGCAAACGGCAGTAGTGGAATGGGTCATGTGTTTTGTTTCTGTACACTCGGCGGCGTTGAAACTCACAGCTTGTGCGACAATGAGGCGCCAGAGTGGTGGAATGAGGTAAAGTGATTAATGCAATAAATAGATTTATTTGGGAGGTACTCGAAGGAGTGGTCCAAATTAAAAATCATTTCTTAGTGCTCACTTTCAACCTGAATGGAATATTATGTAAAATTTCAGCCTTCTAGCTCTTATCGTTTAGGCTGTGGGCCTCTCAACAATCAGTCAGTCAGTCAGTCAGGACAAACTATTTTATATATATAGATTATCGTATGTTGTTACTAGATGACCCGGCAAACGTCGTTTTGCCATATAAATAATTTCCTAGTAATTTCTAGTGTTGACAAAAAATAGCTTACTTATTGTAAGTATGTATGTATGTTAGAATGTGTATATTGTATGTATGCAGTGTTGCAATTCCGCTTTTTTCCCGTCAAATCTGGCCTTTTTTGAAGTCCGATTGCGGGAAAACTTTCCAAACAGCGGGCAGCGGAAATTCTGGCTTTTTAAAAAATAATTTGCTTTTTTTCCGCTTTTTTCTACTAAGCAATTTATAATTTTTCAGCGATTATTCGTATGTTCATCGTAGTTGAATAAAAACGAAATATTTCATTAGATAAATTTTCGATGAACGAAGAGTGGAACTAACTGAACTAGAATAAGGAATTTAGTTACATATTTCAAAAAGCTAAATTGAACTTATTGCGAACAATTCGATAGTACTCCAGTTCCCTTTCCTCATTTTTTACATTTTGAATGTCCTTAACCCATGAAATGGGTAAATAAAGGGTATGATAGTTTTGTGCAAATGTATGTAACAGACAGAAGGAAGCATCTCCAACCCTATAAAGTATGTTCTTGATCAGCATCAACAGCCAGATACAGCCATGTTCGTCTGTCCATCTGTCTGTCTGTATGAACGCACCGATCTTAGAGACTATAAAAGTTAAGAGACTTCAAACAGTTTGAATCTGGTTATTTTGGTCACTGGAAGAATACGCACAAATGAGTGTGCACGTTACGTATCGGGTAGAGGGTAGTCCTAGTCGGGATTTCTCGACTAGAGCCTTCTTACTTGTTAAATTTATCATTTGTGTGTAGAATTGAAAGTGACAATGCGTAATGAATACAAAGAAGAATGCCGGGATGTGTGACTAAGCTGCAAGGAATTCAGCCCCTGGCTGCGCAAAGACATGGTTAATACAACAAGACTAATTGCAGTTATTGCAAATGCAGTATAACTGCTTAGCTAATTGAAGAAATGCTACCATGACTATGAGTTGCCAAAAAAATATTTAAAAAATGACTGCCACCGTGCAAGCAAATGACAAAGTTAATAATTATCACGAATTATAAGAAATAAATTAAATTAAAGCTCTTGAAACTAAGCAAAAAAATATCCGATTTTTTTCAAAATTTTTCAGCTGTTTTTGTTGGATCTTCCCACTAAAAACCCCTTTTTTTGCTCAACAAAAGTTGGCAACACTGTATGTATGTAAGAATGTGGTATATGCGTGAAATAAGCATGGAGCGCTGTGAACGATGAACGGGTGCATTGAATCTACGAATATGCTCTCCAGCTGGTGTTTTATCAGGATTAATGACGATAGCGTGATTATCGCTTTGTAATTGGTGCATCTAGAGCATCTAGCTCGCTGACGATGCGCCTGGCATAAAGTGAATCAAGCTTATTATAATCACAACGTGCATTCACGCGATTGGCTGGCGTGATCCTGGCTTCGATCACGTTTTTCATTAATTTTTGAATGACTAATCGCGTACCGTTGCACAGCCGGGTTTAAATTACGAAGCAAGATAATTGAATATCCAACCTTTAATTGTAAATAATGCTGTGGCATGCCTGGCAAATCCAGTGAGTTTAAAAACTTACTGCTTCGCTGTCGTCGCAAACTGTATCAATAGATTTATATGATACCAAGTTCCCTGGCAACAACATTTGTATCTTCAGATTTAAATTGTCAACGTCTACATTTTTGCTGCTAAAATCGCTCTTTCTGCAAGCCACTCCATTTTATGATAGACTTGGCCTCTGATTTTGAATGTATAATTGAATTGTTGACCATTTGCATTAGTATTTCGAACTATTTCTTTTGCTCCGAACGATGTCATTTGAAAGCATGAATTGAATCTTCGAATTGACTTCAGGAACACGTTAGAATCTGGATCCGTGCCGATAAGTAAGCCGTTCAATGGTTCAGGTGGTGTTTTAATTTCAGGTATTTGCACTTTTCCTGACGCGCAACACATCCCAGCTGGCTCATTTTTTGAATTTCAGAGCATGACAATACCGACATTCCTTGTCCATAGCACCAATTACTACTTTCGAATGAGCATAATATTCAATATCGGGCTCATACCGGAATGCTAGACGCAGGAATGAATCACATATAAATACTCGATGTACCTGTTGTCGTTGTTGGTCATTTGTTCTACGTCTATTGACTGTGAAACGGCGTGATTGTCAATGTTCTATTCTTCTGACTTTATTGCGTTCAGCTCGTGTATCTTCTGGCTCTTCTTGATGCAATTGCGACATTCTGATACGTACATCAGTATTTTGTTGCTGGATTTGTTCTTCTGTTCTTTCGGATCTTCTATTTCGCAAGTTTCGAACTTCACTTGTACTGCGGCTCAAATAAGCCCCTTTGCGTTTTCTTGGCATTGCTCACTTACAAAACATACATAAATAGAATTAATGAAATTTTTTAATGATGAAAAATGTTAAAAGTATAATTGGGGCCAGGATTTTTGCCGCAGTTTTGAAATGATTTATAACAAAGATATAAGTTTTATGAAAACATTTTTTTTTAATAAAATAAAAATTACATTTTTGTTTATTTAGGTTTTTTTTTTAAATTTTTTTTTAAATTTATTTTATTTGCTGGCGAAGCAACGCGCGCCGGATAACTAAATAATTTCATTTATACGTTGAATAGAATTATTTTTCCTACTGAATTTTAAATGTAGCCTACTAAGATTTTGTAGAACACAGCTCTAGGGCTGGTTCAGTTTTATGAAAAATTTTTTCAACAAAAGTAAAAAATTAAATTTTATACCTAACATTTTTTTTTTTTAATAAAATAAAATAAAAATTACATTTTTGTTTATTAAGGTTTTTTTATTATATTTTTTATACTTTGATACCAAAGGTATCATAGTATATTGGGTTTGTGCAATGTCCGTCATTATGTCTGTCCGTCTGTCCGTCCGTCCGTCCGTATGAACGCAACTTTTTTCGACACCCTTAAAGCTAGAGCTTTGCAACTTTGCAAATATCTTGGTACATGTCTTCGTCAGACAAAGTGTTAAATTTGGGGCTCTACGACCTCAGGGGCAGTGTTGCCAACTTTTGTTGAGCAAAAAAAGGGGTTTTTAGTGGGAAGATCCAACAAAAACAGCTAAAAAATTTTGAAAAAAATCGGATATTTTTTTGCTTAGTTTCAAGAGCTTTAATTTAATTTATTTCTTATAATTCGTGATAATTATTAACTTTGTCATTTGCTTGCACGGTGGCAGTCATTTTTTTAATATTTTTTTGGCAACTCATAGTCATGGTAGCATTTCTTCAATTAGCTAAGCAGTTATACTGCATTTGCAATAACTGCAATTAGTCTTGTTGTATTAACCATGTCTTTGCGCAGCCAGGGGCTGAATTCCTTGCAGCTTAGTCACACATCCCGGCATTCTTCTTTGTATTCATTACGCATTGTCACTTTCAATTCTGCACACAAATGATAAATTTAACAAGTAAGAAGGCTCTAGTCGAGAAATCCCGACTAGGACATACCTACCCTCTACCTCTACCCGATACGTAACGTGCACACTCATTTGTGCGTATTCTTCCAGTGACCAAAATATTCAGATTCAAACTGTTTGAAGTCTCTAGCTTTTATAGTCTCTAAGATCGGTGCGTTCATACAGACAGACAGATGGACAGACGAACATGGCTGTATCTGGCTGTTGATGCTGATCAAGAACATACTTACTTTATAGGGTTGGAGATGCTTCCTTCTGTCTGTTACATACATTTGCACAAAACAATCATACCCTTATTTACCCATTTCATGGGTTAAGGACATTCAAAATGTAAAAAATGAGGAAAGGGAACTGGAGTACTATCGAATTGTTCGCAATAAGTTCAATTTAGCTTTTGAAATATGTAACTAAATTCCTTATTCTAGTTCAGTTAGTTCCACTCTTCGTTCATCGAAAATTTATCTAATGAAATATTTCGTTTTTATTCAACTACGATGAACATACGAATAATCGCTGAAAAATTATAAATTGCTTAGTAGAAAATAGCGGAAAAAAAGCAAATTATTTTTTAAAAAAGCCAGAATTTCCGCTGCCCGCTGTTTGGAAAGTTTTCCCGCAATCGGACTTCAAAAAAGGCCAGATTTGACGGGAAAAAAGCGGAATTGCAACACTGCTCAGGGGGCCTGAGAAATCGATAACAAGTCGATACACCTCGATGTGCAAATCGATAAAACACAAATATATCCCACATTTTAGCAGCTAGAGTCACCAAATTTGATGGCAAGATAGCTGGTGACATTCCCCAAAAAACTGCATCAAAAGTTTGGATGCCACGCCCACTTATTCCGCCCCCAGCCCCCCTCCAATTATAAACAAAAATGCCTGTATCTTCTACAGTTTTGAAGCTATAGCCACCAAAATTGACATGAAGGTAGAAACTGAAATCTGACAAAGTTATGCATCAAAACATTGGATGCCACGCCCCCAAACAACGGGACATGCCCCACCGCCCTAAAAAAAAACCGGAAGGCATGTATTTTCGCCTGTTTTTAAGCTAGAGTCACCAAATTTGGTATGAACATTGGTAGTGACATCCGTAGCAGGTGTACATCAATGTTTTGGATGCCACGCCCACTTATTCCGCCCACCGCTATATCTCTCTCAGTTTTTAAACTAGGCTCTTTAAATTTGGTATGAACATTGTTAGTGGCATCCGTAACAGATCTGCATCAATGTTTTGGATGCCACTCCCACTTATACCGCTCACCTCTATATCTTTGTCATTTTTTGAGCTAGAGGCTCCAATTTTATACCCAAAACCATCATATATTACTATTTGCACTGAGAATCCTTAACACAGTTATGTGAACTGGGATCAATGTATATCGCAGTCGGTTGCGTCCGACTGCAACGTTTTTACTTGTTTTTAATTTATTTTAGTTTCTGGCGTAGCAATGCGCGCCGGATAACTAAACAATTTCATTTATACGTTGAATACAATTATTTTTCCTACTGAATTTTAAATGTAGCCTACTAAGATTTTGCAAAACACAATCTAGGGCTGGTTCAACTCTAGCATGACTGTTTTAAATTACCCCTAACATTTAGGGGGATGAAAAATAGATGTTGGCCGATTCTCATAGATACCGGATAAGCACAAAAAATTTCATCAAAATCGGTCAAGCCGTTTCGGAGGAGTATGACGACAAAAATTGTGACAGTAGAATTTTATATATAACATATTTTATTTGATTTTTTCTTTTATTTTAATCTAATGTATATTGGTGTTTTAAATATGCATGTGTACTTCCTATTTAATTGTAAGAACGTAGGTACCTCTGTACATGTTATTTTTTTTTTCTTAAGTTTTGTTTCTTTTGATTTTGCACTGCACGCCGATTTTACTTTTTTTAACCTCTTATTTAACAAGTAATAGAAAAACATTGGAAAAATTTTTATATGCGGTGCTGCAACTGGGTTTTCCTCCTTGTAAGTAGGGACAGTTAAGGCCTGCGCTGCGGTATCCCACGAGAAAGATCGAGTTGAGCTGAACTTGCTCTCTCAGCATTGCGAGTCTGTACTAAGTGGCGGTATTGGAAGTAGGTCAAGATTTGGTCCAAATGCACACAAAACATCGAGTGTTGCTTCGACGAACACCTTGCGATGCGGGGGTGATCTTTGGGGTACAGATTTCACTGAGCGACTCAATTGGGCTGCATTATTTGCAGATGTCGCGGTGTGTGTTTTTGCACGCCGATCGAATTTATGGCTATGACGGTTTTTCTTTTATCTCTTTCTCAATATTGTCTTATTTTGTTATTTGGTGATTAAAACGAAAACTTTACATTGCACCAATTTGTGCGTCGCGACCACGTGAAAAAAATTGAATTTTTTTTCGGTGAAACTGCTGACGATCCGTGCTTTAACGTAGCTTGTAGCGAGAAGACGAGAGAGCTATCCAAAGCCGCATGGCCTTTTTATAGCGATCATTCCCTATGCTTTTTCAGTTGGAGACCATGAAGCTGGCTGTGATTAGCTGTCAAAGCTCTGGAAGTAATAAAACTTTGAAAAGAGAGAACGCCTTGCAGCATCAAAGCTCTGGAAGTAATAAAACTTCGAAAAGAGAGAAAGCCTTGCAGCATCAAAGCTCTTTCTCTTTACTTTTGCATTTTATCGCAGGCGACAAAAATGTCAAGAACAAAAATGCGATAAAATTTATAAATTTAAATTTAATACACGACAACCGTTACACCACCCGATAATGTGACTCCGATGGATGGAATGATTAGCGGGAATCAGGTTCTGATATCTTTCGCGTGGAAAGTGCCTATCTCCTTTCCTTGCTGGTCTTCCAACAAGTAAAAACAGTTTCCTAATTTCTTTTTAATGCGAGACTTCAAAAACTGAGGGGCTAATTTTGCATTAAAATTATGCGTAAGTTTGCTAAGGGCAAAGTTACGTCTAAAAACTTCTTGTCCTTCTCTAAACGTGACCGGCTTTGAGCGAAGATTGTACTGTTTTTCATTTCGTTCAAAGGCTTGACGGATATTTGATTGAATATCCCGACGCAATATTGCAAGGTTATCGGGTCGAGATAAGGGTACTATTTGTTCTTCAAGCAGTGACAAATCTTTTAAGAGCCGATAGTCTGCGTCATGGGTTATCGTGTCAATACCAAACAGAGCTTTATATGGCGAACATTTCAATGATTGATGTGCTGAAGATCGTAATGCGCACGAAATGGCTGTAAGATTGTGGTCCTAATCTGTTTGGTCATTTTTTAAATAAGACCGGATTGCCGCTAAAAGAGATCTGTTAACTCGCTCTGCAGCGTTACTCTGTGGCGAGTATAAAGCTGTAAAAACGTGACGTATACCAAATTGCGTAAGAAAAGCATTAAAATCATTTGCTTTAAACTGCGCTCCAAAGCTGTAAAAACGTGACGTATACCAAATTGCGTAAGAAAAGCATTAAAATCATTTGCTTTAAACTGCGCTCCATTGTCGCTGACATCAACTTCAGGAACTCCAAATGCATGAAAAATGTCATTTAAAAGATATTCCTGAATTGCGGTGGATGTAAATTTTTTTAACGGTTGCAGCCAATGGTATTTGCTGAAGTGATCTAACACAATAAGAATACCAATGTGTCCAGACTTGCTACGCGGATAGGGTCCAAGAATATCAATATACAAGCGCTGAAAGGGTCTACATGTCAGACTTAGAGTACCCATAGGCGGGCGTAGGGTATAATTAGGTGGCTTCATTTGCTTACATAGTTCGCACTTTCTGATATAATTTCGCACGTCACTAGCTAAAGCTGGCCAGAAGAGATTTTGACGAATTTTTTCAATAGTTTTTTGCATACCTCCATGCGGGGAAACTATACCATCATGAGCTTGTTTTAGCACTTCTGCTCTAAGACTCTCTGGAACCCATAATTTCCATGATAAGTTCTCTTGCTCCAAATTACCTGACATATGTTCTTTTCGTATATATAGATGTGGATCCACAATCTTTACATCCGGAAATTTGTTTTGATTAGCTTTAAACTTGGTTTTAAGCTCCTCGTACTCTTTTTCATTAAACGCACCCGACCTTAAATCGATTACTGGTTCTATCTCCAGGCCTAATATTTCTGACTCTTCCAGACGAGATAACGCATCCGGAACATAATTGTCCCTTCCTTTGCGATGGGAAATAGTGAACTTAAACTGTTGTAATCTGAAAACCCATCGAGGCAATCTGCCAGAGACATTTTGTTGACGCATGAGCCAAACAAGACTCGAATGATCAGTGACGACTTCAAATTCTTGAAGTTCAAGATAGCATCTATACTTTTCTACTGCAAGGATTACCGCTAAGCATTCACGTTCAGTGACGCTGTAGTTCCTTTGAGAACGGTTTAATTTTTTTTGACATAAATGCGATCGGTTGCTCGTGTTCATTATCCGACATTTGAATTAAAACAGCTCCGACTCCAACATTACTTGCGTCACAGTGCAGATAGAAATTTTTGAAAAATCTGGATTTTTCAACACCGGAGCAGTGGTTAGAATGGTCTTCAAATGCTCCATTGCAACTTGTGCTTCAGGAGTCCAAATAAACTTTTTTTTGTTTTTCAATAGTTCTGTAATTGGACAAGCCAATTCTGCAAAGTTTTGTATGAAACGACGGTACCAATTGCAGACTCCAAGAAAACCCCGAATCTGTTTTAGATTCTTCGGTGTTGGCCAATTTATGATAAAAGAAGTTTTGCTGGGATCCGTAGAAATTCCTCCACAGCCAATAGTATAACCCAAATAATTGATACTTGTAACACAAAAGTTACTTTTCTCAATATAAAGCGTTATTTAAGTTAACCGATCAGCCAGCCTGATCAAAACAGCTAAATGTAATTTAAAATCTTCGGATACGATGCAAAGATCGTCTATATAACCAAAAACACAGTTTCGTAAATCGGGGGGTATGATCTCGTCCATCAAACGACATATAGTGGATGGTGCATTACACAATCCAAATGGCATTACTTTGAATTGGTAAAGGGGCCTGCCCGGAACAGTAAAAGCTGTCAAAGGCTTTGACTCCTCATCAAGCTCAATTTGCCAATAGGCATCTTTCAGATCGAGTTTCGAGATTAGATTTGCCTTGGGCAAACGAGCTAAAATGCCAATGGATATGCATCTTTTGCTGTTGCATCATTTAGTTTTCGAGCATCAAGACAAAGCCTTACTTTATTGGGTTTGAGAACTAACCTCATGGGCGAACTCCAAGCACTAATCGAGGGTTCAATAACATCCAAAGAAAGCATTCTGTTAATTTACGTTAACAAAACTTTTTCGACCGCTGGACTGGCAGAGTAAAATCGTTGTTTTACGGGTTTAGCATCTCCGATGTCAATATGATGCTGAATTAAATTTGTGCGGCCTAAACCTGCAGCACAATTGGGAAAAATTTGCTTAACTACTTCAAGCTGTTGTCTTTGCAATAAAGATAAGGGATACGAATCATCTGAGGCATCAACAGCCTGGGATAAATTCATAGAATTAATTATTTTCGGCGCTAGCTCAAAAGTTCTCCAGAAATCTATACCAAGAATAAGTTTTTGTTGCATTGAAGGGATTACGAACAATTGCATGGGTTTCTGAATGTCGTTATAAGACATCATTACTTGTAAAACTTCCAAAACCGAGTGAGATCTACCATCGGCTGTTTAAACATACGACTTAGATGGCCTAAACTCTAGGCATTCACTAAGATTTTCTGTCGCTAGTGGTTAGAATGGTCTTCAAATGCTCCATTGCAACTTGTGCTTCAGGAGCCCAAATAAACTTTTTTTTGTTTTTCAACAGTTCTGTAATTGGACAAGCCAATTTTGCAAAGCTCCTATGCAACTGACATTTGCTCGCGTATCCAATAATCCAAATATAGTAAACTGAAGAAAATAGACTTCTGCGTAACTTCTTAAATCGTTCTTATTATTTACTATAACTGATACCAATAAATTGTGGTTCCTTTTTATATTTTCAAAATAACTTTTAATTCTTAAAGTGATTCTTTTTTTCTAACCTTTTCACAGGGTGATACTTCATTAAAATTCTTATTCCTAATAATATTATAATTTTGTAGCCGATCTAAATATGGCTTAAGGTGAGTTTGCTGAGACGCGTCTTCCTTAACCGGTAAGAGTTGCGTAGACTGAGTAATCTTGATTTTATTCTCGTTTGCAAAAGGTTTTATTTCGTCAGGGGCAACCTGGTGATGTTGGGTGCTCCCTGCATTCGGTTTTCCGCCTTGCGACGCAAGCATTTTTGACATTGGGGCTTGTATACATTTAGTTCGCCACAGCCATAACATAATATGCGACGTTCTGCTAAACAGTCTTGCCATCCGTGTCCTACGACTTCACAGTTCCAACACACGAGCTTTGTATGTTAAGCACAAACTGCTGCAATTTCTATGACACTTTCTGGGTCTACTTGGATTTTATCCTGAGGGTCCACTATTTCGATTGCGTTTACTTGCCGTCGATATATAGGAATTTTTGCTTTACCTGTACATTCTAAACTGGTACCAATTTCACGAATAAGATTTTCTTTTATCTGCACAAGTTTTCTCAACTCACTAACGGTTCTGATTGGCTGATACAATAGCTGTTGCCGCGTTACAGGTAAGAGACTATTTTTAAGGATCTCTAATACTTCGTCTTCGTCCATTCGGATAGAGATATTATCCATCAATGCCGATTCGGCATCAAACTACATCGCAAACGTCTCTCCAGGCTTTTGCTTACGTGCTCAAATACGTTCTTTAATAAGGAAATCCGACGTATAGTCTTTATATTGCTGTCTTAAAGACATACAAAAATCCGACCAGATAATACGCGACACTCCCTTATGGGATCTCAAAAACCAATCTCGTGCTTTGCCTGCGCACAATATATGCAAGAGCTTGCACAAACCTTGAATCTCGCTATCTAGAGTTTCATCCGTTAATGCTTTAACTCGATAAAGAAATTCTTCCACACCTAATCCCTGTTCCGTTCCGTCGAAAGTTAAATTCCACTTTTGCATAATATTAGCAACTTGACTGCTAGGCACTGAGGAGTGACTAGGTGATGGTATTGGCATATTATGATGTACCTGACTATTTCTGGCGGGTGAGTTACTTGGTTGGCTCCTATTTAGCTGTGATACTAACCGAGAAACTGTCTGCTCTATCATATTCTGAATTAAGGAGTAATCAATACTTGGTAGCCTCGGTGCTTGATTTGCTCGAGGTAAGTTTGGCCTACCTCGCTTTTTAGCAACTGATTGTGCGGCAGCGGGATTATTACTCTGATAATTGTTTGGTACTGACCTAGGCAGGTTTTGGTTTAGCACTGGTTCTTCATTTAGCGCTCTAGCCAAGCTGCGCGTGATCGTACGTAGACTTTGGGACTGCGGCTTGTCTCTAGCTTCAGCTATTTGTCGCGTTGGCGAACAATTTCCTACTACTAGTTTTAGCTGGGTTGTTTCAATGACTTGAAAACAGCTTCGACAGTCTTTGTGGGCTGTCAGCCAGCGCTCTAAGCATGGCTTATGATACACATGCGTGCAAGGTGTGACGTAGCATGGCTCTGTATCCATAAATTTTTCTGAACAAACTAAACAGTGTTGCACCTCATCAGTTCTTGGCTGATGAGATTGTACGGGTGTATGTATAATCGACATTTCTTTAAAATATTTTGTAAGGTAGCTTTTTCAATGGCTGAGGTAGCTCAGTCTCTCCAGGGCCACCTTACAAGAATATTTGTAAATGTGCCGAGACCGCTGAGTGGGGGAAAAGTAATCACTCCTGGTGGTGGGAATAAGCTGTCAGCACGAGACTGGGTTACCCTGAGAAAATACCTGCACACCGGTATTCCGGTGGTTCACCAACGTGTCGCACGGCAGGGTGGTAGCCCCTGGTCGTCCCGACTTGAATGCCACTGGTATTGACCGAGCGGCAACAAGTCCAAGTACAATCAGGTACCGGGTGAGACGGTACCTACTTTCCACGGTACTGACCAAGCAGCCAGTCTGCAGAGACTCCCTGGGTGGGCGAACCACTCACTCCACTTTTACAAACACGCGGCACCCACTTGCCTTTAAAAACACATTTGATTTACACTCCTTTGGTTTCACTTGCAATCTTGGTTTCTTTTATTCACTATTTTCTTTTGTCCCTACCTACGCACCAGACTATCAAAGGGGAAGAGAGGGGGGGGTCGTACGACTCGCTTACCCGGTCACGGTGTGAGTGTGTGTGTGTATGTATGTGTGTGCTCCTGTGTGTGTGTCTCGTTCCTTGTGGTGTTCCAGTCCTGTGTGTGTGCTCCGCTCCTGTGTCTCTGTTTGTCCTCTGCGTACTTTGGCACCTTTTATATTTGTTTTCCGCGTTTACTTGTTTTCATGCTCACTCGACTGTGGCCCGATTTTCACTGATCGCTCATCATTGCAGGCTGCGATCTTGAACTCTTTGCCTTTGTCCTCTGCGGCTGTCGACGTCGATCGGCGCGTGCCATTCGGCTGCTGCTGTGCTGTGCTGCTTGGCCTGCATTGGTCGGCGCATGTCTTCGGCTGTGCGTCGCTTGCCTTGTCGTTCACTGCGCAATTTCCCACTCCGTCGTCTTAAGCTGCGCTGCTCTGCTGCAGTTTGGTGCGTTCTTTGCCGCTGCGCTGTCACCGTCGTTGCGTTTCTTGCTGCTGCGCAATTGCCCTAAGCGGCAATGGCTTTTATGCTGCGCAATTTCCTTGGGCCGCGCTGTTCTGCTGCTGTTGTTAAGGGCCACGCTGCTCTGCTGCTGCTGCTGTGGGCTGCGTATCGCACCGTTGCGCCGTGCTCTGCTGCGGTTGCCTTGCGCTGCTCTGCTGCTGTTGCCTTTCGTTGCTCTGCTGCTGTCGCCTTATTAATTACTATGGGATGGTTAGCCTAATTTTCTAATGTAAAATTATTACTCCATGATTTTCAAACTCAAAAAGTATAATTCAACTAATACCTTAGCCTAATAAAAAATTTACTCACTAACCTTAACCTACCCATATACCATATCCTTATACCTACTTATTAACTACAAAAATGTGCACCGTCACAATTTCTTTATTTCTTTTCCTGTTATTTGACATTTTCTGGGTAAACATAACACGAAAGTAACTGAATTAACCAGTTGTTGATAAGAAACGTAATTTAAAAGTTGGGCTATTTCCACAAATTAGTCAGAGCGAAAATTGAATTTAGACCCATCCGTATTCAAACAATGTTTTCAACTAGCGGTACAATTACGCTGTCGCATAATCTGACCTATTCCCCAATTTGCTCTTACTAGAGATAGAAGGATGATTTAGACTTTTGACTACGTTCAGCTAGCACTTCTCTCGAAAAAACACCTCTACTAGCAATTGGCAACATATCTGAGCTTTGCCAAACAAGTAACTTACAAAATTTTGTTAAGGATCCCTGCGGAAACTAAAATAGAAAAAATTCGCAAAATACCGGCACATCAAAGTGGTGCAGACAGCTAGATGAGCTGTGGCTCAGGGACCGATATGCATACTAAAAGAACAAGATTTAATTTATCAACTGGCATTGGCGGTGTCTAAAGCTGCAAGACGACAACCGCATTATTTACCCTACCCAACCATGGACTTTAATGAGCGAGATGTGTTTAAAGTCCCCAAGAAAATCTTCGTTACTATCGTTAATGTTACCATGTCACCAGGAACATAATTAAACTAGCCTTGCATACTGCAATTCCTAAAACAAACTAACAACAAAGGCATTTTGAATATCATATACCGGAAGGTTAAGTTTATTTAAAAATTAAAGGTTTTTTTTTTCAAGGTACAAAAAAAAGTGGTTTTTTTTCCATCATCCATAAGTAATAGTTTAGTTTAATTTACTTTAATGACATTCGATTTGTTGTACAGGATTTAATGTAGGTTAAGAAAAAAAATAAAAATAATGTTAAGTTTTATAAGTGCGTTGCAGAAGCAAAAAAAACCTGTTAAGAGATCAAGGAGTAGGTGTACGTTTTCGTTGTCGATGTTATTTCCATTGTTTTTTTTTTTAATTTTTTTTTTTTTTTTTTTTTTGTAATAATCTTATTTTATTAAATGTATTTATTTTGATTCCTTTTTTCTTTAAAGTTAATTAACAAAGAATTAGGTTCACCCTAATTGGACATGTGCATATTTACAAGAACACCCTATAGATCAATGTAAAGGTGATAAGCTTTGGCTCGGAAACTTTCAATCACTTACATGGTTTGGGGTTTGCTGCTCCGACGATGAAAAGCCTTCCAGCGAGAGAGAGTCCACCGTTGCTTTGATGCTCGTTTTGTGGTTTTGAATTTACTTCCAGTTATATTTTATTCACCATCATCTTATGTTTTTATATTTTATTTGATTTTTTCTTTTATTTTAATATAATGTATATTGGTGTTTTAAAGATGCATGTGTACTACCTATTTAATTGTAAGAACGTACATGTTAGTTTTTATACTTTGATACCAAAGGTATCATAGTATATTGGGTTTGTGCAATGTCCGTCATGGTGTCTGTCCGTCCGTCTGTCCGTCCGTCTGTCCGTATGAACGCAACTTTTTTCGACACCCTTAAAGCTAGAGCCTTGCAACTTTGCAAATATCTTGGTACATGTCTTCGTCAGACAAAGTGTTAAATGTAGGGCTCTACGACCTCAGGGGGCCCGAGAAATCGATAACAAGTCGATACACCTCGATGTGCAAATCGATAAAACACAAATATATCCCACATTTTAGCAGCTAGAGTCACCAAATTTGATGGCAAGATAGCTGGTAACATTCCTCAAAAAACTGCATTAAAAGTTTGGATGCCACGCCCACCTATTTCGCCCCCAGCCCCCTCCAATTATAAACAAAAATGCCTGTATATTCTACAGTTTTGAAGCTATAGCCACCAAAATTGACATGAAGGTAGATACTGACATCTGACAAAGTTATGCATCAAAACATTGGATGCCACGCCCCCAAACAACGGGATATGCCCCACCGCCCTAAAAAAAAACCGGAAGGCATGTAACTTCGCCAGTTTTTAAGCTAGAGTCACCAAATTTGGTATGAACATTGGTAGTGACATCCGTAGCAGGTGTACATCAATGTTTTGGATGCCACGCCCACTTATTCCGCCCACCGCTATATCTCTCTCAGTTTTTGAGCTAGGCTCTTCAAATTTGGTATGAACATTGTTAGTGGCATCCGTAACAGATCTGCATAAATGTTTTGGATGCCACGCCCACTTATACCGCCCACCTCTATATCTTTGTCAGTTTTTGAGCTAGAGTCTCCAATTTTATACCCAAAACCCTCATATATTACTATTTGCACTCAGAATCCTTAACACAACTATGTGAACTGGTATCAAAGTATATCGCAGTCGGTTGCGTCCGACTGCAACGTTTTTACTTGTTTTTTTTTGATTCTGCACTGCACGCCGATTTTACAATTTAACCTCTTATTAAACAAGTAATAGAAAAACATTGGATAAATTTTTATATGCGGTGCTGCAACTGGGTTTTCCTCCTTGTAAGTAGGGACAGTTAAGGCCTGCGCTGCGGTATCCCACGAGAAAGATCGAGTTGAGCTGAACTTGCTCTCTCAGCATTGCGAGTCTGTGCTAAGTGGCGGTATTGGAAGTAGGTCAAGATTTGGTCCAAATGCACACAAAACATCGAGTGTTGCTTCGACGAACACCTTGCGATGCGGGGGCGATCTTTGGGGTACAGATTTCACTGAGTGACTCAATTGGGCTGCATTATTTGCAGATGTCGCGGTGTGTGTTTTTGCACGCCGATCGAATTTATGGCTATGACGGTTTTTCTTTTATCTCTTTCTCAATGTTGTCTTATTTTGTTATTTGGTGATTAATTCTTTTGCTGCTTAAGCAGGTGGCGATAAAACGAAAACTTTACATTGCACCAATTTGTGCGTCGCGACCACGTGAAAAAAATTGAATTTTTTTTCGGTGAAACTGCTGACGATCTGTGCTTTAACGTTGCTTGTAGCGAGAAGACGAGAGAGCTATCCAAAGCCGCATGGCCTTTTTATAGCGATCATTCCCTATGCTTTTTCAATTGGAGACCATGAAGCTGGCTGTGATTAGCTGTCAAAGCTCTGGAAGTAATAAAACTTCGAAAAGAGAAAACGCCTTGCAGCATCAAAGCTCTGGAAGTAATAAAACTTCGAAAAGAGAGAAAGCCTTGCAGCATCAAAGCTCTTTCTCTTTACTTTTGCATTTTATCGCAGGCGACAAAAATGTCAAGAACAAAAATGCGATAAAATTTATAAATTTAAATTTAATACACGAATTTACAGAATTCACACGCAGGATCCTTAACACAAATATGTTAACTGGTAACACAGAATACCGCAACGCTTTTCTTACCTTTATATTATGATGCTAAGGGTAAATTGGTTTTGTGCAATGTCATGGTGTCTGTCCGCAATTCCGTGTGGATGAACGCATCTTTTTCGACACCTTTGGTATATTTACACGTTTAAGTCAGGCAAGTGAACAAGGCTATGTCAAATATTATATACACTCTTGGAAAATAGTGAAAATCTGGATACAAAACTTGCATTTGTAGCTACATTTATTATAATGTGGTTCAATCTGACTAAACAAATTTTCTTATTGCTGCAAACTAAAGGCCAATGATTTATCTGGATAGCTAATAGAGAGCTGCTTAAGTATGTTTTGAAAGAGACAACATGAGATAAGTTGGTAGTCATAGTAGTACTCGTCAAAAAATAAAATTTCTCTTATTCGTTCCGTTCAGTTAGAATGAGTATGATTGCGATAGGCAATTATTACTTTGACACAGCCGAAAATAATCAGATAATTTGCGAATGTCTGGTTCTAGCAGTTTGATTTTTGGACTCTTGAAGGAACCACACAAAAAAGAAACTTTTATTTGAGCAGTCAATAAGAAAAGAGGGTTATTCTCGGCATGCGGAATTATGTATGCACTTACAAAGCCTTCTTGTAATTTTTATAACCTTAACTCATTCAATGGGTAAACAAGTAAAACCGTTGCAGTCGGACGCAACCGACTGCGATATACTTCGATACCAGTTTACATAGCTGTGTTAAGGATTCTGTGTGCAAATAATAATATATGAGGGCTTTGGGTATAAAAATTAGGCAGAAAGGGTAGACATGACATTTATCTGTGGCGGATGGCACTTTCTATCCCACTACCAAGTTTGGAGACTCTAGCTCAAAAACCGACAAAGATATACAGGTGGGCGGTATAAGTGGGCGTGCACACCTGTTACGGATGTTACAACCAATGTACATACCAAATTTGGTGACTCTAGCCCAAAAACTAAAAAATATATAGAGGTGGGCGGTATAAGTGGGCGTGGCATCAATAACATTATTGCAGATCTGTTACGGATGTCACTTACAATGTGCATACCAAATTTGATGAGCCTAGCAGGAAAACTGAGAGAGATATTGTGGTGGGCGGTATAAGTGGGCGTGACATCCAAAATTTGTATGCACACCTGTTACGGATGTCACAACCAATGTTTATACCAAATTTGGTGACTCTAGCTTAAAAACTGGCGAAGATACATGCCTTCCGGTTTTTTAGGGTTGTGGGGCATGTCCCGTTGTTTGGGGGCGTGGCATCCAATGTTTTGATGCAATTTTTTGGGAATGTCACCAGCTATCTTGCCCCCAAATTTGGTGACTATAGCTGCTAAAATGTGGGAAATATTTGTGTTTTATCGATTCGCACATCGAGGTGTATCGACTTGTTATCGATTTCCCTGGCCCCCTGAGGTCGTAGAGCCCTAAACTTACGCATATCCCACCAGTGTCTCTCCTGATCACAATTCCAACATACCCTAGTAAAATGGCTATATCTGCAAAAAATTAATCGCTTATATCTTGAAAAAAAAAATACTGACTGCTTATTTTTGAGTATGCAGTATTTAATGTTTGGGATTTTTCTATATTTGCGAAACATTTCCCAGCTGATTTCAACATTTGACAAGTACCGTTATCTTTACGAAACACATGGTGTCAACAATTTCATAGAAAATAGGTATATGTGCAAACTGTTGCAAAAGCGTTTCAAGCGCGACAGAGGTTAAATGTTCGGCTGAAGTAATCAAATTGATAAACAAATCAGTGTAAGACTAATAAAACTTATCATTTAAGACAGAAATTTAATCAAGTTGTAATATTTAGTGCCAAAATGCCTCGTGGAAGTGAACTTTCTAGTCACGAGCAGACCAAAATTAAAGCAATGCATTAATGTGGCAAAAAAATTTCAGAAATTGTCTTTGAAACCAATCGCCACACGAATACGATTTCTAATTTTTTAAAAAATCCTGAAGGATACGCCGAATGTAAGCGTAGTGACCCCGTACCTAAGGTTGATGATCGCACAAAACGGCACATCAGACAGCTGGCAGCTCAAAATTCAATGAGTTGTTCACAAATTCGATCGGAATTGAATCTTGAAGTTACTCGCCAACGAGTGCACCAAATCCTTTGCAAGGATTTAAAGCTCTCATATGAAAATAAGGTGCCTAAACCACAACTTCAAGTTCGGCATATTAAGGCGCGCCTGGCCTTCTATGAGAAATATAAGTTTTGGCAAGAAGAATGGAATGAGGTCATCTTTAGTGATGAGAAGAAGTTTAATTTAGATGGACCTGATGGTCATCACAAATATTGGAGAGATCCTCTTCACCCTAGGCAAACTTGCTCCAAGCGAAACCATGGGGATAGATCCCTTATGGTGTGGGGTGCGTTCAGCGCTAAAGGAAAGTCCAAAATTTGTTTTGTACCCACTCGAATGAATGCCAATTTTTATTTCAGCAGGACAACGCACCGATACATGTAGCAAAATACACCATGGCCCTTTTTGAAAATAGCCAAATTATTTTACTTGAGTGGCCAGCCCCGATCTCAATCCGATCGAGGATCTATGGGGAATATTAAGCCTATAAATTTATGGAGGAAACAAGCAATATAAGACCCTTAAGGACCTTAAGAATGCCATAATTGCCGCATGGGACAATATACATTACTCATTGCTTGATGATTTGGCAAATTCTATGCCTAATCGCCTTAAAATGCTTGTAATCGAAAAAGGAAAGGGTATTTCATACTAATTTATTCATTTCATTATTTATTTTAAGTTTATCCTTTAATAATTAAGGTAAAACTGAAGTTTCTTATACTTTGCACAAATAGCCATTATTTTATGGAGAAAAAGTTTGATTGTTTTATTTTATATTAAACTAGCTAACTCAGCCACGCGTTGCAGCGGCGGACCCGACAGACTTCATCCTGTCAAAAAGATTTGTAATGTTGAATTGTTTTGATTCTACGTATTTTATAGCCGGGTCAAAAAATTTCACTACTTTAACCCTTTAGTGCAATGAAATTATTTACGAACAAAGACGAAAATGTTGAGTTTTGAATGTAGTTTCAAAATAACGTCCATCGGATGCACGATCACAAATTTTAGTTGCCCCAAATGACGTCATTTGGAAGCAAGAATTTAATTTGCGTATCTTACGCAAAAATAATTTGCCAGTAAGAAGGGATAATAAAGGCTCCGACGGAGCGGGTAGAGGTGACAGCACAACTTTTCCTGATGCGCAACACATGCCGGCTGCTTCATTCCGAAATTTCAATGCCTGACAATATTGAAATACTTTATCCATTCCACCAATAGCAATTTTTGAATGCGCTGAATAGTTAATATCTGGTGCATATTCAAAGGCAAGCCGAACGAATGATGCACGTGTTAATGAGCGGCTGATCCGTTGCCTTTGTCGATCTAGTACTCGTACTGTAGCTATGTTTCGTTCTCGTGCCGCTCTTTTTCTCGTAATATTCTGTTGCAGACGTTCGTCACGCTGTTCTTGAGATTCTTGTGCACGACTTTCTGCAGTCCTGATCCTTTGAGCTGCATTTCTTGTTTCGATTTGTTCTGGTAATTGCTGGGCTCTTTCAACACGTTTGCGTCGTGACCCATAGCTACTCGCGTTGTTGAGGTTAGATTTTATGGTAGCTCCTCTGCGTATTGCTGGCATTTTAAAAATGTACGATTTTAAATAGTAAAAAAAAACAGTTTTGATTCAGAAGCTAATATTTTTTGTTTTTTAACAAAATTTTTTTTATTTATTTGAGTTGTTGGCGAAGCAACGCGCTCCGGATAACTAAATAATTTCATTTATACGTTGAATAGAATTATTTTTCCTACTGAATTTTAAATGTAGCCTACTAAGATTTTGAAAAACACAGCTAATTTTAAATGTAGCCTACTAAGATTTTGAAAAACACAGCTCTAGGTCTGGCTCAACTCTAACATGGCTGTTTAAAGGGTTTTTCCGGCAATTATTCGAATGTTTCTCGCCGTAAAAACCATCCTTGAACTCCAACGAACATTTAAAAAAAAGAATTATCGAAATCGGTTCAGCCGTTCACACGTGATGCCATGACAACGCGAAACGGGTTTCATTTTTATATATATAGACTAGTAAGTGTCCCGCTTGCTTCGCTGCGCCGATAGTTTTTACAAAATTATAGCAATAGATATAAAATTAATAAGTTGGAAAATTTTTAACAACATATTAAAGCAAAGTATTCTATATTTTATTCAGTGTGCCATTTTCGTATTGGCTTATTTCATTTCCAAAAGTGACAGACCATGAATGGTTATAATTTCTGGATTCCTTTGACACCGCAGCAAAATTTTTTGCCGCCGCTTCAGCCTCAGCAGTAAAACCACCCCCGTATCATATTCTGGTGTGCTTTCTTTTCTAGACGCACACTATGTGTATTTTGTTTTTGAAATTATCTGCAAGTGCGACGCGAGACGTCACAGCGCATGTGTTTTGTTTTTGTAAACTCGCTCGTGATCAAACCCTCAGTGTATGCAATAGTCTGGCGCCTAGTTTTAAAAATAGGAAAGACTCAAACTGAGTACGCTCCAGGAGTTGTTGGATAGAGTCCAAATTTTGCATCCATAATTTTTTACACGCTCTCATGTCCTGACCAAGCTTCGTTCAGATTGATTAATTTCAAAGCATAGCTCTAGTACAAAAGTTGGGAAAATAAGGACTTATTGGTGTTTTAAAGATGCATGTGTACTACCTATTTAATTGTAAGAACGTACATGTTAGTTTTTATACTTTGATACCAAAGGTATCATAGTATATTGGGTTTGTGCAATGTCCGTCATGGTGTCTGTCCGTCCGTCTGTCCGTCCGTCTGTCCGTCCGTCTGTCCGTCCGTCTGTCCGTATGAACGCAACTTTTTTCGACACCCTTAAAGCTAGAGCCTTGCAACTTTGCAAATATCTTGGTACATGTCTTCGTCAGACAAAGTGTTAAATGTAGGGCTCTACGACCTCAGGGGGCCCGAGAAATCGATAACAAGTCGATACACCTCGATGTGCAAATCGATAAAACACAAATATATCCCACATTTTAGCAGCTAGAGTCACCAAATTTGATGGCAAGATAGCTGGTAACATTCCTCAAAAAACTGCATTAAAAGTTTGGATGCCACGCCCACCTATTTCGCCCCCAGCCCCCTCCAATTATAAACAAAAATGCCTGTATATTCTACAGTTTTGAAGCTATAGCCACCAAAATTGACATGAAGGTAGATACTGACATCTGACAAAGTTATGCATCAAAACATTGGATGCCACGCCCCCAAACAACGGGATATGCCCCACCGCCCTAAAAAAAACCGGAAGGCATGTAACTTCGCCAGTTTTTAAGCTAGAGTCACCAAATTTGGTATGAACATTGGTAGTGACATCCGTAGCAGGTGTACATCAATGTTTTAGATGCCACGCCCACTTATTCCGCCCACCGCTATATCTCTCTCAGTTTTTGAGCTAGGCTCTTCAAATTTGGTATGAACATTGTTAGTGGTATCCGTAACAGATCTGCATAAATGTTTTGGATGCCACGCCCACTTATACCGCCCACCTCTATATCTTTGTCAGTTTTTGAGCTAGAGTCTCCAATTTTATACCCAAAACCCTCATATATTACTATTTGCACTCAGAATCCTTAACACAACTATGTGAACAGGTATCAAAGTATATCGCAGTCGGTTGCGTCCGACTGCAACGTTTTTACTTGTTTTTTTTTGATTCTGCACTGCACGCCGATTTTACAATTTAACCTCTTATTAAACAAGTAATAGAAAAACATTGGACAAATTTTTATATGCGGTGCTGCAACTGGGTTTTCCTCCTTGTAAGTAGGGACAGTTAAGGCCTGCGCTGCGGTATCCCACGAGAAAGATCGAGTTGAGCTGAACTTGCTCTCTCAGCATTGCGAGTCTGTGCTAAGTGGCGGTATTGGAAGTAGGTCAAGATTTGGTCCAAATGCACACAAAACATCGAGTGTTGCTTCGACGAACACCTTGCGATGCGGGGGTGCTCTTTGGGGTACAGATTTCACTGAGTGACTCAATTGGGCTGCATTATTTGCAGATGTCGCGGTGTGTGTTTTTGCACGCCGATCGAATTTATGGCTATGACGGTTTTTCTTTTATCTCTTTCTCTTTGAATTTTTTTTCGGTGAAACTGCTGACGATCTGTGCTTTAACGTTGCTTGTAGCGAGAAGACGAGAGAGCTATCCAAAGCCGCATGGCCTTTTTATAGCGATCATTCCCTATGCTTTTTCAATTGGAGACCATGAAGCTGGCTGTGATTAGCTGTCAAAGCTCTGGAAGTAATAAAACTTCGAAAAGAGAAAACGCCTTGCAGCATCAAAGCTCTGGAAGTAATAAAACTTCGAAAAGAGAGAAAGCCTTGCAGCATCAAAGCTCTTTCTCTTTACTTTTGCATTTTATCGCAGGCGACAAAAATGTCAAGAACAAAAATGCGATAAAATTTATAAATTTAAATTTAATACACGAATTTACAGAATTCACACGCAGGATCCTTAACACAAATATGTTAACTGGTAACACAGAATACCGCAACGCTTTTCTTACCTTTATATTATGATGCTAAGGGTAAATTGGTTTTGTGCAATGTCATGGTGTCTGTCCGCAATTCCGTGTGGATGAACGCATCTTTTTCGACACCTTTGGTATATTTACACGTTTAAGCCCAATTTCCAAGTCGGTTAGGTAAACTAACACGTTTAGCAATTGAGTTTCTCAATGTCCGGTTAGGGTAAAGAAAACAAAAACCGAAGGCTGGTCGCTTTAAAATTTAAGCGATTTTTGTCACGATATATCGTTAAGAACTATCGTTAAGGCAAACACGTCATTTGATTGTTTATTTATTTTGTTATTAAATTAAAATGGCATCACATAAAAGAGTGTTTATGTCCATGCATTTTACGAACTGGAAGATGCCAAATTTTACAGCAGCTCAGGCTTACAAAATTCGTGCAAATCATTCTGCAAGGATTGTAGATCAATTGGCTGCCATCATATGTGGGATTTTAAACAGAAATCATTCAATGTTGCCGAAAAACAGCAAAGTCACGAACCACTCGCATATTTCAAAAGTACATATGCAACGCTGTAAGGCGATAGTTACTTATCGATGATGGGTAAATTGGCTTAAAAACAAATCGTTTAACTCACCATTAAATTAAATTGCGTTTAGCTAAAAAATTAACCGACTATGGGCCTAAGTCAGGCAAGTGAACAAGGCTATGTCAAATATTATATACACTCTTGGAAAATAGTGAAAATCTGGATACAAATCTTGCATTTGTAGCTACATTTATTATAATGTGGTTCAATCTGACTAAACAAATTTTCTTATTGCTGCAAACTAAAGGCCAATGATTTATCTGGATAGCTAATAGAGAGCTGCTTAAGTATGTTTTGAAAGAGACAACATGAGATAAGTTGGTAGTCATAGTAGTACTCGTCAAAAAATAAAATTTCTCTTATTCGTTCCGTTTAGTTAGAATGAGTATGATTGCGATAGGCAATTATTACTTTGACACAGCCGAAAATAATCAGATAATTTGCGAATGTCTGGTTCTAGCAGTTTGATTTTTGGACTCTTGAAGGAACCACACAAAAAAGAAACTTTTATTTGAGCAGTCAATAAGAAAAGAGGGTTATTCTCGGCATGCGGAATTATGTATGCACTTACAAAGCCTTCTTGTAATTTTTATAACCTTAACTCATTCAATGGGTAAACAAGTAAAACCGTTGCAGTCGGACGCAACCGACTGCGATATACTTCGATACCAGTTTACATAGCTGTGTTAAGGATTCTGTGTGCAAATAATAATATATGAGGGCTTTGGGTATAAAAATCAGGCAGAAAGGGTAGACATGACATTTATCTGTGGCGGATGGCACTTTCTATCCCCCTACCAAGTTTGGAGACTCTAGCTCAAAAACCGACAAAGATATACAGGTGGGCGGTATAAGTGGGCGTGCACACCTGTTACGGATGTTACAACCAATGTACATACCAAATTTGGTGACTCTAGCCCAAAAACTAAGAAATATATAGAGGTGGGCGGTATAAGTGGGCGTGGCATCAATAACATTATTGCAGATCTGTTACGGATGTCACTTACAATGTGCATACCAAATTTGATGAGCCTAGCAGGAAAACTGAGAGAGATATTGTGGTGGGCGGTATAAGTGGGCGTGACATCCAAAATTTGTATGCACACCTGTTACGGATGTCACAACCAATGTTTATACCAAATTTGGTGACTCTAGCTTAAAAACTGGCGAAGATACATGCCTTCCGGTTTTTTTTAGGGTTGTGGGGCATGTCCCGTTGTTTGGGGGCGTGGCATCCAATGTTTTGATGCAATTTTTTGGGAATGTCACCAGCTATCTTGCCCCCAAATTTGGTGACTATAGCTGCTAAAATGTGGGAAATATTTGTGTTTTATCGATTCGCACATCGAGGTGTATCGACTTGTTATCGATTTCCCTGGCCCCCTGAGGTCGTAGAGCCCTAAACTTACGCATATCCCACCAGTGTCTCTCCTGATCACAATTCCAACATACCCTAGTAAAATGGCTATATCTGCAAAAAATTAATCGCTTATATCTTGAAAAAAAAATACTGACTGCTTATTTTTGAGTATGCAGTATTTAATGTTTGGGATTTTTCTATATTTGCGAAACATTTCCCAGCTGATTTCAACATTTGACAAGTACCGTTATCTTTACGAAACACATGGTGTCAACAATTTCATAGAAAATAGGTATATGTGCAAACTGTTGCAAAAGCGTTTCAAGCGCGACAGAGGTTAAATGTTCGGCTGAAGTAATCAAATTGATAAACAAATCAGTGTAAGACTAATAAAACTTATCATTTAAGACAGAAATTTAATCAAGTTGTAATATTTAGTGCCAAAATGCCTCGTGGAAGTGAACTTTCTAGTCACGAGCAGACCAAAATTAAAGCAATGCATTAATGTGGCAAAAAAATTTCAGAAATTGTCTTTGAAACCAATCGCCACACGAATACGATTTCTAATTTTTTAAAAAATCCTGAAGGATACGCCGAATGTAAGCGTAGTGACCCCGTACCTAAGGTTGATGATCGCACAAAACGGCACATCAGACAGCTGGCAGCTCAAAATTCAATGAGTTGTTCACAAATTCGATCGGAATTGAATCTTGAAGTTACTCGCCAACGAGTGCACCAAATCCTTTGCAAGGATTTAAAGCTCTCATATGAAAATAAGGTGCCTAAACCACAACTTCAAGTTCGGCATATTAAGGCGCGCCTGGCCTTCTATGAGAAATATAAGTTTTGGCAAGAAGAATGGAATGAGGTCATCTTTAGTGATGAGAAGAATTTTAATTTAGATGGACCTGATGGTCATCACAAATATTGGAGAGATCCTCTTCACCCTAGGCAAACTTGCTCCAAGCGAAACCATGGGGATAGATCCCTTATGGTGTGGGGTGCGTTCAGCGCTAAAGGAAAGTCCAAAATTTGTTTTGTACCCACTCGAATGAATGCCAATTTTTATTTCAGCAGGACAACGCACCGATACATGTAGCAAAATACACCATGGCCTTTTTTGAAAATAGCCAAATTATTTTACTTGAGTGGCCAGCCCCGATCTCAATCCGATCGAGGATCTATGGGGAATATTAAGCCTATAAATTTATGGAGGAAACAAGCAATATAAGACCCTTAAGGACCTTAAGAATGCCATAATTGCCGCATGGGACAATATACATTACTCATTGCTTGATGATTTGGCAAATTCTATGCCTAATCGCCTTAAAATGCTTGTAATCGAAAAAGGAAAGGGTATTTCATACTAATTTATTCATTTCATTATTTATTTTAAGTTTATCCTTTAATAATTAAGGTAAAACTGAAGTTTCTTATACTTTGCACAAATAGCCATTATTTTATGGAGAAAAAGTTTGATTGTTTTATTTTATATTAAACTAGTAAGTGTCCCGCATGCTTCGCTGCGCCGATAGTTTTTACAAAATTATAGCAATAGATATAAAATTAATAAGTTGGAAAATTTTTAACAACATATTAAAGCAAAGTATTCTATATTTTATTCAGTGTGCCATTTTCGTATTGGCTTATTTCATTTCCAAAAGTGACAGACCATGAATGGTTATAATTTCTGGATTCCTTTGACACCGCAGCAAAATTTTTTGCCGCCGCTTCAGCCTCAGCAGTAAAACCACCCCCGTATCATATTCTGGTGTGCTTTCTTTTCTAGACGCACACTATGTGTATTTTGTTTTTGAAATTATCTGCAAGTGCGACGCGAGACGTCACAGCGCATGTGTTTTGTTTTTGTAAACTCGCTCGTGATCAAACCCTCAGTGTATGCAATAGTCTGGCGCCTAGTTTTAAAAATAGGAAAGACTCAAACTGAGTACGCTCCAGGAGTTGTTGGATAGAGTCCAAATTTTGCATCCATAATTTTTTACACGCTCTCATGTCCTGACCAAGCTTCGTTCAGATTGATTAATTTCAAAGCATAGCTCTAGTACAAAAGTTGGGAAAATAAGGACTTAGGTGTTCAGAAGGTACGCGAAGGAGTTGGCCAAAATAAAATTCCTTTCCGAGTGCTCACTTTCAACCTGAATGGAATATTTGGTGAAAATTTCAGCCTTCTAGCTCTTTTCGTTTATTTTATTTTATTTATTTATTTATTTATTGTCAACTAATATCAGTCGACATAAAAATTAAAATTAAATCAAATTAAAAGTAGAGCTTAAGCTACAAAAATGTTTAAGATTAATGAACAAAATTTAAAATTAAATCAGTAAACAAACTGAAATGAAATGAAAAAGTTTAAAAATTAAAATATTCTGGGGAGTTAACAAAAATTTAATTTAATGATCCAACATTTGTTGCAAGGATTGGGAAAAACCCAGAAAAACCCAATCAGATCATAAGATTAGTGATTAGTGACTATGACTAGATAAGTAAAGCAGTATGGATCTTTTTAGTATGGGAATGGAGGCCTCAAAGGAAACAAGTGAAAACATCTTATTGTAGTCTGCGCACACTACTCGAAACGGTTCATGCATTAGATAGTTAGTAGAGCAACGATCAAGGTTAATAGGTACAAAGTTACGAGAAGATCTAATAGGGACAGATAAGTTTATTCGACTTAATAAAGTAGGTGAGTCGATTTCACCATTGAGCAGATTAGTAACAAATAAAACTCCATGCATAGTTCTACGGTTTAAAAGAGAAGGAAGGTTAATTAACAGAAGTCTACTTGAATACGAAGGCAAATCAACTCCGGGAACCCAGTTAAAACTTCTAAGTGCAAATAAAAGAAATTTCTTCTGAACAGATTCGATTCTATCCTGATGAATCTTGTATTGCGGAGACCACACACAAGATCCATATTCAAGGATGGGACGCACTAGGAATGTATAAAGTGTTTTAGTAGTGTAGGGATCGTTAAACTCTTTCGACCACCGCTTGATGAAACCAACGACACTGATGGCTTTATTAACCATGCACGATATATGAGAATCAAACTTTAATTTTGGGTCAAGAATAATACCCAAATCCTTCATTTCTAATACGCGATCGAGTGGTGAGCCATCTAGCAAGTACTGAGCAGTGTGAGGAGTACTTCTACAGAAAGACATTACTTTACATTTAGAACAATTTAAGTTAAGTTGGTTAAAGTTGCACCAATCAGATAGTGCACTAAGATCAGACTGTAGTAAGTTACTGAGAGAAGGTTCATTATAGGATAAACATAATTTAACGTCATCCGCAAACATGTACACGTGCGAGTTAGATATTACTGCAGGAAGATCATTAATAAAGAGATTAAATAATAAACGCCCAAGGTGACTACCTTGGGGGACACCTGATGATACATAAATTGGTTTAGAGACAGATGATTTAAAGACAACTTTTTGTGTACGGCCACACAAGTACTCGGAAAGCCAAGAAAGGAGATTAGTTGGGAGCCCAATAATGTTTAATTTATGAAGCAAAAGTTGATGACTAACAGAATCAAATGCCTTACTAAAATCGGTATAAATGACATCAGTTTGCATTTTGCTTTGAAATCCTTTAATAACAAGCGATGTAAATTCTAGAAGGTTGGTGGTAGTAGATCTACGCTTTACGAAACCATGTTGATAAGGCGAAATAATTGCACTACATGAGTGTTGCAATTGGGAGCAAATAAGTTTTTCGAACACTTTCGGAATGGCAGACAATTTCGAAATCCCCCTATAATTTTTAACATTGGACTTGGAAGAATTTTTATGAAGTGGAATAATAAAAGATTGCTTCCACATATCAGGGAATACTGAAGATTCAACAGACAATTTGAATAATTTTAGTAAAGGTTTGCATAGTGTATCAGCACAATATCTAAGTACACAACCGGGCACTCCATCAGGACCAGGCGAGAAGCCAGGTTTGATCAGGTTTAGGTCACTTAACAGCGAACACTCAGTTAAGACCGGGGCAAATATGCAATTTGATGTTTGAATTTGGAAGGGATAAGTATTACTGGAACTATGAGAACTCAAAGAATAAACTGATTGAAAATATTCAGCAAATAGATCGGCCACAGCCTGATCCGTACTTGCTTTCGTATTATCAAGAAAAACTGAGGATGGCAGGCATGAGGATTTACGTTTAGAGTTAACAAATTTATAAAACTGTTTGGGATCTCGAGAGAAATTCATTCTACATTTATTAAGATAGTTATTATAGCAGGATGAGTTAACAGAGAGAAAATTAGACTTTGCTATAATATAGGTTGATAAGTCAATAGTATTTCCCGATTTTCTGAATTTTTTATAAGATCTTGTCTTCGCATTTTTGAGTTTTGATAATTCCCTTGTATACCAAGGTGGTTTGTTATCACTTGAGGAGTGACAGAGGGGAACACATCTGTCCAAATGCGAATTCAAGGTCCCATAAAATATGGCAATGGCAGTTTCTAAATCACTACAGGAATAAAGCTGAGACCAATTAGTTGCATTCAAAAGTTGATTTAATTTAGTGAAGTTAGTCTTACGGAAGCAACGTGATTTTGCAGAAATATAAGTATTAGAGTTAGAGTTAAGTATTTCGAGGGAAAGCTCTAAAGTTGGATGGTAAGAGTCTTCCGGCTGCACTAAGGGGGGTACTCTGTTTACCTTACAACAATCAACATCAGAAACAAATACTAAGTCTAACATTCTACCACTACAATTAAGTATATCGCTTACTTGTGATAGCCCCAACTCCAGGATACCATCTATAAAATCATCAGATGTGGTTGGTAATTGTGTGGAAGATGAGTCACACGCAGACCATCCCACATTTGGCAGATTAAAATCACCAACCACAATTAGATGATCCATGTCTAACAATAAGGACGAAACATGTTGCAAAGCATTAAAATGGGACGAATAAATGTTAGTATCACAATTAGGAGGAATGTAGGAACATGTAATAAAAAGTGAACGACTACCATAAGATATTCTAGAACATACAAACTCTGAATCCGGAAGATCATTGGATTGAATTTGTTCAAAAGAAATGCAGGAATCAACAGCGATGAGAACCCCACCACCCTTACGGGTTGTGCGATCACATCGGTATAAGTTATATTTATTTGGAAAAACAGAGTAATCAGAAATATCAGGTTTTAACCAGGTTTCAGTAAGAGCAACTATTTGTGAATCAAAGGATAGGCTATTAACGTAAAGTTTTGAAAGTTTAGTATTAAGGCCTCTTACATTTTGATAGGATAGACTTATTACTTCAGTTAGTTTTTTGATACAGACGTAGAAGGAAGTGAGTTACTAATCGGGATGGCACTACTAGTATTACTGTTAGTGTTATTGCTATTTCGCCTGTTAACATACTCTTTCAAGAGAATGTTCGGTGGCCAAAACTTTTCAGAACTAATTGTCGAGAAAAGTTCAGGCGGCACACTCAACTTGAACGAAGATATGTTACGAGCGTGTTTAAATTTAAACTTTTCAACAACAATCAACGGGGAGTCGATATTACTTTTAATATACGCACTAACATCTTCTGAGGAGGTATCAGATGCTAGCCTAGATACAAAAATATATTTTCTAGTAGGGACAACTACAAGCGGCTTAGGTGCTGCAGCTACGCTACTAGAAACGGTTAATCGAACATTAGAACAAGACGGTTCAACAACAGGAACGTGTAACGGGGTAATATTACCACCGGGCAGTATCGGATTATTTGCCGGTGAGTTAAATACCATTAACGGGGCCGCGATTGGATTTGGGCTATTCATGCTGGCAGCCAGAAGTTGCTTAGGCAGGACAAGAGGGGCAATAGGAGGGCAAGAGCCCGAAGTCTTTTTGCGCTTTGGAGAGTCGTCAAGCATCTTCCCATTTTTAAATTTTAATTCGAGGTCTTTAAAGTTGGAATGAAGATTGTCAAAAGCAAGATGCACAGCTTTAAAACAATTAAAGGTCTGCCTCATGTATTTTGACATCTCCTTCTCAACCACATTGCAGGCATCACAAAACCATTTAAGGCCAGAGTCAGTTCCTAAACAGTCCTTGATTTTGGCAGTGAAACCTGCACATTTTAAGTGGATCGTGTTATCGCACATCCTACATACGACGAAATCAGCGCTGGTTGCTGTAACAATTTTACAGTTCTTACTGCAGCAGACAAACATTTTATTAAAATATAATAAAATAAAATATGGGCAAATTAATGTGCTTGATCAAAGCAAAGTAGGTGAAAGAATGTAATCGTAGCAACGAGCGCAATATAACGGACAATAGTGGGAGAGCGCTTGAGTATAATAGCGCTTGAGTGAAAAGGCGTGAGCGCGTAGGCAGATAAACCGCAAGAACTTTGAAATAGAGCGAGAGAGAACTGAAGCTGGAGAGCAAGAGTGCGTTAATAGGTAATTTTTGTTAGTAAACGAAAACAAACGAAAGCAAGCGAGAGCAAATATACGTATGTATGTATGTATGTATTTTCAAGACAAAGCAGCGTCCGCTTGACTGCAAAATAATATAAGTTAAATGTTTAAGCAAAGTAACTTTAAACACATAAATCCGTACAACATATATCTGCGATCACAATTTAGTATGATTACCACAATTAAACCAATTAATGCACAGCACAAACACTCGAAAAATAATTATTTAGCAGGAGCACTCAAAAATACAACCGTCACCAACGAAAGTTAGTTATGTTATGTTTAGGCTGTGGGTCTCTCAACAATCAGTCAGTCAGGACAAACTATTTTATATATATAGATAAGCACGCTCCATAACACAAGTGTATGGGAGGTGCCCCAAGGAGTTGTCGGATCGGGTCCAAATTTTGCATCCATGTTTTTTTTTACACGCCTCCATGTCCTGACCAAGTTTCGTAATAATTGATTAATTTTAAAGCATAGCTCATAGTTCAGGAGGTACTCGAAGGAGTGGTCCAAATTAAAAATCCTTTCTTAGTGCTCACTTTCACTGAGAATGGAATATTATGTGAAAACTTCAGCCTTCTAGCTATTATCGTTTAGGCTGTGGGCCTCTCAACAATCAGTCAGTCAGTCAGTCAGTCAGTCAGGACAAACTATTTTATATATATAGATTGTTACCCAATAAAATTTTTATATTTTACTGTTCATATTATTAAGAATCAAAAAAAATTAATAAAAAAATTATTTCGGTGTGTGCGCAGAAATTACAGTGCTTTATAATCGTGCACATATAGCCATTTTATTTGGGTATTAGCATCAACTTCCAAACCACTGCAGTGCACTGCTTCCTGCATCGCTTTCTAAACTCTCACTTGATTCGAGTGTTGCCACTTGTTTTCTGCCTGTATGAGGATTTATTATTTTCTTTTGCGACTTTAAGTTAGCTTGCACTGCTAACAAATTTTCTCGCATCCGACACATTTTCTGTAATTGCCCTACTGACGTTATTTCTTCATAAAGTATTTTTATTCTTATTTCCATGCGTAAGTTGGGAATAAGGAGTTTTATTAAACGAGATTCTTCGATCGGAATGGTCAATTTTCAAGCGATATTCATTACGTTATCATAAAATTCGTCGAAAGACTCTGCGTTTTCTTGTGTTCGCGCTCGCATTTCTTCCTCAATTTCGTCATCTGTTTTAAAAACCCCGAATTGCATTTTAAGAGCTGTACAAAATTCGTGCCAATCCATGCCATTTTCCTTGCGATATTACCCCAAAATCGCTGTTAAGCAAATCATGAGTGAACGATTGAACTCTATACAAAAATTCAGCAACTGGATGTCCTTTTGCTCAGCCGTCGAACTTTAAATTCCAACTTTGAATTAGGTTGGTTACATTCTCAGGCCCCAATGAACAATGATTATCATTATAGACCCCATTGCTAGAATTTCTTTCCCTAAAATCTTGCTGCGGTATTTGATAATTTGGCTCCATTGCCACAAACCTAAACTGTGCATTATTTAATGACAAAGCTGCTAGTTTATTGTTTATAACTGATTCTAAACGATGCATTAAGTCGTCTATATTCATATCTCTTACTCGAGGTCCAACGTTAGAAGATGCTTTACTCAATGCTTGAGCGTTTCCCATCTGGAATGTTTTCGGCCTTCCCTTGGGTTTCTTACTTGCTGTTGTACTTATCTGATCTCGTGTCTGTGACCTAGTATTATGATGTACCCTAAGAGTTGTTCCTGTACCTTTTGATATTTCTAATATAGTACCGAGTTTTCGGCACTTGCGATTCTTATTCAACCTTTCGTTTAATTGATTTTTTTGTTTTGTTTTATTTATTTTTTTTTTAATTTTTACGATAACACTTTTTGCCTAATCACTATTCATACAACGCAGTTTATTTCGAATCAAATCCAAAACTAATTTTGAATACGTAATGTAGCATTTGTGCTTTACACACGAAACAAGTCACCTCAGCCTAACCTAGTAATCTGCGAAATAACCACTTTAACTAATGATGCTTTTTAATAACTATGTATGCTTTAAATCAGGCTTTAAGCATGATAGCTTCAAATAGCGATAGAATCTTGGTCACTGCCATCGATCTATTTCACTATCTTCAACCAACCTATACCCTTTCCTGAAAACACTCACTCTGCTTGGAATTATAGAAAACCATGGAGACTATAAACAGTCCATGGACAGACTGTCTTCTTAGCCCTACGACATTGGGCGCCTAAAATGTAACGTACCCACTTTGGCTGATCGATAAAAAACGGTTATACGCTTCCGGGATCCCAATAGTATAGCAATATATACCACAGCCTCGAACAAAGTGGTACTGCCTGAGTTATGCTGAAAGAGAAGAAGATTGATTGGGACACGACTAGCAAAACAGCCTGTGGGGGTGTTCTTGACCGTTTCAAACTTCAACCTCAGGATACATAATATTTTATTTATGTCCCTTTGCCTTTTTATACTTTGATACCAAGGGTATTATAGTATATTGGGTTTGTGCAATGTCTGTCATGGTGTCTGTCCGTCTGTCCGTCCGTCCGTCAGTCCGTCTGTCCCTCCGTCTGTATGAACGCAACTTTTTTCGACACCCTTAAAGCTAGAGCTTTCTAATTTTGCAAATATCTTGGTACATGTCTTCGTCAGACAAATGTAGGGCTCTACGACCTCAGGGGGCCTGGGAAATAAATAACAAGTCGATACACGTCGATGGGCAAATCGATAAAACACTTATATATCCCACATTTGAGCAGCTAGAGTCACCAAATTTTGGGGCAAGATAGCCCATGGCATTCCCAAAAAAACTGCATCAAATTTTGGATGCCACTCCTACCTGTTCCGCCCGCAGCCCCCCTCAAATTATAAACAAAAATGGCTTTATTTTTTACAATGAAGCTATAGCTTTGGTAGGAAGGTAGATGCTGACATCTGACACAGATATGCATCAAAATTTTGGATGCCACACCCCCAAACAACGGGCCTTGCTCCACCGCCCTAAAAAAAAACCGAAATGCATGTAATTTCGCCAGTTTTTAAGCTAGAGTCACCAAACTTGGTAGGGGGATAGAAGGTGCCATCCGCCACAGATATGGTTGTCACGCCTTTCCCTTCTGCCTGATATTTATACCCAAAACGCCCATATATTACCAATTGCACACAGAATCCTTAACACAGCTATGTAAACTGGTATCAAAGTATATCGCAGTCGGTTGCGTCAGACTGCAACGATTTTACTTGTTTTAATTTCGGCTAGGCCGTATTCACGCAAAATTACCCAGAATATCCATCAAATCAGCAGCCCTGATGACGAAGAGGTTTCTGTAAATCTTTAATATATCTGTTTGTGTGTAAAGATGTGATGAAGTGTGTGTGGGTGTGTTATTATTACAAAAACATGCGCATAGCTTTAATATAAGATTGAAGAAAATGATAAGTATAAACAATTCAAAACTTTTTACTATGAATAAACTTGCGGCCCAGTACGTGCTTTGCTACGTAATATGTATTACGTATTACGTACCTATTAAAATCAGAGACTGTAATTATTATAATTTTTATATAAAAAATTGAAAAATAAGAATTATTTAGCAATTTTTTTTAATTTACTTAACCAATAACTCTTATTTTTTGACCTAATAAAAAAAATCCTACTAATATTATAAAGGCGAAAGTTTGTATGTATGGATGTTTGTTACTCTTTCACGTAAAAACTACTGAATGGATTTGAATGAAACTTCACCACAATATAGCTTATACATCAGAATAACACATAGGCTACAATTTTTTGAATTTGGACCACTCCTTCGAGTACCTCCTGAACACTTAAGTCCTTTTTTTCTCAACTTTTGTACATTTAATAAAGATCAATATGGCTTTTTACAGCATGTCAATTAAATAAATATTTTCGAAGATATCACAGATTTAAAATGTAGAGTCATAGCAATTTCAAATACCGTTGTGTCCGTACTGTATTTTTTGGAAGTATAGAATCAACACGTACTTAAGAATTATGCCGCGAAAGCGTAAGTCTAATCTTTCCCAAAGCTCTAATAAAGCTCGAACTATGAAAGTAGCTAGACTTAACGAGACGTTTCCACAAGCCGAACTGCGAAGGCTTAAACAAGCAGAGCATGAGGCAGCTCAAAGAGCTGCTGAGACACCAGAGCAGTCCCAAGATAGACGTCGACAGCATGCTGAGTATCTAGCATCTCAACGGGCTGCGGAGATACCCGAACAGTCTCAAGCTCGACGTCAACAGAACGCTGAATATCTGGCATCTCAACGGGCTTCTGAGACACCCGAACAGTCCCAGGATCGACGTCGACAGCATGCTGAGTATCTAGCATCTCAACGGGCTGCGGAGACACCCGAACAGTCTCAAGCTCGACGTCAACAGAACGCTGAATATCTGGCATCTCAACGAGCTTCTGAGACACCCGAACAGTCTCAAGCTCGGCGTCTTCAGCAAGCGACTTACATATGGTCCCAAAGAGCTACTGAAACTGTTGAAGCTGCTGAAGCTCGCAGACGCGCTGTTGCTGAAAGGGCACAACAGCGACGATTAATATTTACAAGAAACGCGTGGGGAGTATTCAATAAAGCTGCATTTGAGTACGATGAAACTCTTGATTACGAAAGCCACAAGCCTATAAAAATAGATGCGATGAATAAAGAATGCAGATTTTGTGGTGCTCTTAAATGGAAAGAGGAAGCTGCAGGCATGTGTTGTTCGGGAGGAAAAGTAGTACTTCCTTCAATAGACGAGCCTGTTGAACATTTTAAAGAACTTTTTCAAATGAAACAGATGAGTCTCGCCGTTTTTAAAAAAACATAAGAAAATACAATACATGCTTCCATATGACAAGAAACATTTGTCTACCACAATACTGCAGTAGCTACCTATAGTCCTATGATTAGGGCTCTGCAGTGCTTAGTTACCGTATTTCTTACTTATTACTAGACTAGACGGGACGAACCTGAAGTCCACGCGAACGAAGTCGCGGGCAAAAGCTAGTTATCAAATAATTGTTAAATTTCAATTTTTTATTAAAAATTGTTGAATAACTCTTATTTTCCAATTTTTATTATAAAAATAAAAAATAAAAATTATTTATCAACTTTTATTTTATCAATCAAAAATAAGAGTTATTTTTCAATTTTTATTTTAAAAATTGAAAATAAAAATTGATTCTACAATTCAACTTATACCAAGCTCCTTAATATTGATCCTTGAAGGACATGTGATATATCGATGGAAAGGTATTTGAGTGCAGATCGTAAATATATGTCAAAATTTTTTGTTGCTGTGTTGCTTAGCTCAAAAGATATTTCTACCAATTCGATACAATTGCACAATCAATTCACGATTTTCATCACCAATAAAATAAATTTGCAAAAATTTATGATCAGTGTCAGGATATGGCAACAACGAACCAGCTTGATGATAAATCTAGCCCTGAATCTGTAGAATGTATGCAATTTTAGGAAAATTGTATCATTATTTTTATCATTTTCACCTTAAACGTTGGTATAAAATTATCTCTAATAATTTTAGTTGCATCAAAAGACGTCATTTGAAATGCCGAATTGTTTTGTTGAATTTTACTCCAAAAGTGCTTCTACTATTGAGTTGTCCCAAAAATTAAGGAATACAATGATTCGGATGGAGTTTCTAATTTTGGCAATCTCACTTTGCCATTAGCACAACACATTCCGGTCGTCTCCCCTTGAAAATTATCCGCATCAGAATATAGACATTTTGCGTTCATCATCCCAATTTGTCCGTACATACTATAATCTTTCTCATTGTTGTAATTAAAACCAGCACATATAATATCAGCCAAAACTGCACGACCTACTCGTGATCGCCGTGCAAGACTCAGTGCAGGTACAGGGTCAACCAATCTATTTCGTTTATATCGCTCACGCTGCGATGCATTTGCTTGTGGCGTTCATATTCAGTCTGACTTCGTCTTTGTATTGCCACATAATTGGTTTTACGCATTCGGCCCCCTATATTTCCTCGCCTGGCTCGTGCCATTTTTACTTTTTCAAAAAAAAAAAAAAAACTTCAAGAGCTCAAAACTTACGGTTTTTTTAAACTATATGAAACACCAATTGCTCTCCAAAATATATGAGAAAAGTTCACGAACAATAATTATCGAATCACGTACAAAATAAAATGACAACATAAATCACAAACAAAATATTGTTCACTGTCAACACTGAAAATTGTGAGGAAGGCCAAATGATGCCCTCCCCCACATTTTATATAGTTAATAAGTACCTAGCTGAGAATATGAATAGTTGAAGATTGCCAAGAAGGCCCTTTATTGTTTAATATTAATATAATAGGCTGTAAGAAATAATTGTTAAGATCTATAATGTACGATACCACCCAATAGTATATTAATCAATAAGCAACGTCGGTTTCAAAACAAAACGGCCATTAGAAGCAGAGTGGCCTGATGATGCGAAAGCACTAAGCAGAGCTTTCGACCCTCAACACGCGATCCACCAAACTACAAAAGCTCGAGTGGATCGGCGAAGAAGGGCCGAGCGTGAGCCGCGAATATGCGGCGAGAACAGTCAAGTACGAGCATCGAAAGTGCGTGGAAGGGCCGAACGCAAAGCGGTAGAATTCAGAGTCAGGTGTGGGATTCGAAAGTGCGTGGAAATGTCGAACGCAAAGCGGTATAATCAACAGAGTCGAGTGTGAGAGCCGAAGGAAGAGAGAGACAAGAGTGACTGGAAGAGGAGCAGCGTGAGGCACAGCACCCAAGCAAACAGAAGAGGATTGATCGAAAGCAGGGGATAGGGGAAGGGCTAGATTGAGCACGTGAGTAAGATACCCACACATTTATATTGGATTTAAACCCCCCCTCTCCATAAGACTTACGCGCGTCGAGTATCGCATTTTATGTGCATATAGAGAATAAAGCGAATGATAAGAATATAAAACGCGTGGCTATTCTGTTTAATATAGTTGTTTGATACCCTGTGATTCAAATCCGCAGAGGCACGTGTTCGATCGGCGTTAAGGTGCAATGGCGATTGATGCATCGACCCGATTAATACCCTCACCAGCTAACTTACCAAGCGATACCCGCGAGGCTGGCCCGCGGTGGCGTAAGGTAAGCTTAGTGATTGGATAGAGTAACAATTGTGGTGTCGGCCCGGTTGATACTCTAACTGATCTGTAGTCAGCAGAACACGGTTTCGCGTTGGACCATTATTTAACTTTCATAAATGCTATACTTTAGGTTTCAGCAAGTTATAAATTACTTGTAACCAGCCTTGGCCAGACTGAGATCTGTACCTCGGCAAATCACTACTTTACAAAATATTTAAATTTGACAGCAAAATCCCTGTTTTCAAAACTCTGTCCGTGACGATATCATAACATCTGTACATTGGGGTGAAACTCCATTAATTTTACCATCAGCGAAGAAAGGGGCATCAAAACACTACAAAGACTTTTTGCAGCAACGCACGAGTCTCATAATAGAGATGAGGTTATAGACGATATTAGTGATGCTGGGGCGGGGTTGGTTTGCCTTAACGCATCTTTGTGCCCTCGCTGGCTTTAGCTCTTAGTTAGGCGTAGGTAAATTCCGAGCAGCATTTCGCTGCTGAAGCTGGCTGATACGAGTGGACCACCTTGCTACTCCGGTAACTTTCCTATAGCCGGGCAAGATCGGCAAGCATAAATTTCGCTCTTCTGCACACGCTTCTGCGACCAAATTTTGCGCGGGCGTCGACTTGGGTCAGTGCTGACCAAGACGACGTACGGCACGTGCACCACACGCCACCGTAAGATGTACGTGTACTCTTAGACACACATCCAACGTTGGTATTCCGCAAGCTAGGCTTGGACTGCTGGTATAAGGAAGCGCAATTTATCTGCAAATTTAGCAGTAGTGCGCTGGATGCGTTCGGATTTAACCTTAGATATCAGGAGGCACATTTTGTTCCGCGAGGGGAGCGCACTTTTTGTTGCGATATTTTTTCTAAGCCGGTCAAAATGCAAGATAGCGAGGAAATTCGGTCACCAATGCAATTTGGTGACGCTGTCAGTCTCTAGAAGAAGAACAATTCAGGGTTGCTATCATAACATAGCGTTAACAGTGGCGATCATGACCACTTGTATAAAATTTCAGCTGATGCTGTTTAGGGTTGCCGGACTGTTAGACAAAATGCAACTGCCAAATCGAAAATTACAACGACTGTTATGATTTGAATCAACCTAAATAAATCGCATACTCACAGGTTCAACAACGGAAACATGTAATGGGGTAATATTACCACCAGACAGCATCGGATTTCTTGCCGGTGAGGTTAATACCATTAACGGGCCAGCAATTTGATTAGGGGGCATTAGGGCATTAGGAGGGCAAGAGCCCGAACTCTTTTTGCGCTTAGGAGAGTCGTCAAGCACCTTTAAATTTTTGAATTTTAATTCCAGCTTTTCTAAATGCGCTGGATCTACCAACAATTTTACAGTTCTTACTGCAGCAGACAAACATTTTTATAATAAGTTGATAAAATAAAGTATGGGCAAATTAATATGCTTGATCAAAGCAAAGTAGGTGCTAGTATGTAAGCGTAGCATAGAACGGAATATAAAGGACAAAAGTGGGAGAGCATTTGAGTATAAAAGCACTTGAGTGAAAAGGCGTGAGCGCGTAGGCAGATAAAACCGCAAGTACGGTGTAATAGAGCGGGAGAGGACTGATGCTGGAGAGCAAGAGTACTTTTATATGTAATTTTTGTAAGTAAAAGAAAACAAACGAAAGCAATCGAGAGCAAATATACGTATGTTTGTATGTATGTATTTTCAAGACAAAGCAGAGTCAGCTTGACTGCAAAATAAAATAAGTTAAGTTAATAAGTTTGGGTTTGTGCAATGTCCGTCATGGTGTCTGTCCGTCTGTCCGTATGAACACAACTTTTTTCGACACGCTTAAAGCTAGAGCCTTGCAACTTTGCAAATATCTTGGAACATGCCTTCGTCAGACAAAGTGTTAAATTCAGAGTTCTACGACCTCAAGGGGCCTGGAAAATCAATAACAAGTCGATGCACCTCGATGTGCAAATCGATAAGCCACTTATATACCCCACATTTAAGCAGCTAGAGTCACCAAATTTGGGGGCAAGATAGCTGATGACAGTCTCCACAAAACTGCATCAAAAGTTTGGATGCCACACCTACCTGTTCCGCCTCCAGCCCCCTTCAAATTATAAACAAAAATGCCTGTATCTTCTACAATTTTGAAGCTATAGCCAATCAAATTTGGTTGGAAGGTAGATGCTGACATCTGACACAGATATGCATCAAAATTTTGGATGCCACACCCCAAAACAACGGTCCTTGCTCCACCGCCCTAAAAAAAACCGAAATGCATGTAATTTCGCAAGTTTTATAGCTAGAGTCACCAAATTTGAGCATTGTTAGTGACATCTGTAACCGATTTGCATCAAAATTTTGGGTGCCACGCCCACTTATACCGCTCACCTCTATATCTTTGACAGTTTTTGCGCTAGAGTTGCCTTACTTGGTAGGGGGTTACACGGTTTTATTACCCCACCAAGCAATAATTTGTTTTGTTACCAGTATGCGAGTTTGAACTTTTGTGATTGTTGTTTTCTTAGCTTATTATTTTTATACCCTTTACACATAAAATAGGTAAATAAGGGTATAATGGTTTTCTGCAAATGTATGAAACAGAGAGAAGGAAGCATCTCCGACCCCATAAAGTATGTATATTCTTGATCAGCATCAACAGCCGAGTCGATCTAGCCATGTCTGTCTGTCAGTCTGTCTGTATGCGCGTTCATACAGATCTCAGAGACTATAAAGAGCTACAGACTTAAAACTTGAAACTTAAATTCTCCTATACCATGAGAAGATCACATTGGTGACACTAGTGCCTAGACGACAAGGTAAATATTGTAGAACAAATTTTTAAAATTTAAGCAAAACTATTTAATACACATGCATGTACGTACATTTTACATTGTTGTTCATATATTAAATGTATATAACAAAAAATGCAAGTGCAAATATATGTATATACCGTGCAAAAACAAACGCTCTAACAAATAGAAACTTAAGAAAATGTAATCTACATACAGATATATAATGCAAAAAAGTTGTATAGATATGTACATATGTACATATATGTACATATTGTAATAATACTGAATATATCGAATGTAATAATGTTAAATATATCGCAGATCGATATAAGTTAGATTAATTGCCAACAATGTATATATATCGATAGCATTAAGTACCATAGCTAAGCGGCGCACTTTTGCTGTTTCCGGGATCACGAGAGCATCGTCTCAATGATATCTGAATTAATAAAAACTTAATCTATTGTAATCATTACAATTGGAGCATCTTATATGGTGTCAGAAGTAAAAATATTAAACGCGGTAGCATACAGCACATAATGGAACGTGTATTGCAGGAAATCGACTGCTCAATTTTGGCAAACGAGTGGCCAAAGTGGAAAAGATCATTCATCATGTACATGATGGCGTCAGGCAAAGATGCGGAGCCGGAGGCAAAGAAGATAGCCACGTTTTTATGGTTGGCCGGGTCCAAAGCAACGGAAATATACAACGTTATGTTTCCAAACGATGGATCTGCAAGCGGCATGGTGGGCACCGTCATAGCGTCATCAGACTCATCTACGACATCTGCGGAAATTGTTAGCCGTTCCCTGGAAGATGTACTCAAGGCTTTTGACAACTATAGCGCTCCATTAAAAAACATTACAATGGAGTCCTACAAATTCAACAACATCTTGCAGAATGAGGGCCAGCCGTTTATGGAATTTGAGACACAACTTCGCAAGCAGGTACAGTTGTGTGACTTCAAATGTGATTGTGGCAAGTCTTATGAACAACGAATGCTGTCTGATCGCCTTATTCTTGGGATCAATGATAAAAAATTGCAACTTAAACTACTGGAATCAAAAAATAAGAGCCTGGAGGATATCGTCAACGAGTGCAAAGCCTTTGAAGCAGCTGCCAAAAACAACGAGTTCTTACAAAACCTGAACCGTGACGCAGTGGAGAGTAAGGCAATCAACGCAGTCGTTAGGAAGTGCTATAATTGTGGAGCCTTATTCAATTCAAAACATTTTTCTGAGTGTCGAGCCAAGGAAATAACATGCCATGTTTGTGGAAAATTAGGACATTTTGCCAAATATTGTAAGCAGTTTAAAAAGCGCACAGGAATCAACAGCGGAAAAGAAGTGGAGCGCAAGACATCATCCGGAGCCACAGCTTATTGGGTAAAACCAGGTAAAAATAATGAAAATAAGCAAAATGTAAATGTAAGCAATAACGTATCAATTTTAAGAATAAGCGAGTGTGGATTTAAAAGTGATAGATGGACGAAAACATTAAAAATCAATGAACAATTTGTTACATTTAAAGTGGATACTGGCGCGGATGTCAATTGTATTCCAGTAGATATAGCTAAAAAGTTAAAACTTAAAGTTAAAAAGGAAAACCTTCTTATTTTTGATTACAATAATGTTAAAGTAAATAATTATGGAATAGCTATAGCTAACTGTTATGATTTAAATTCACATAATGAGAAATGTATTGAATTTTTAGTTGTTGACACGAAATGTGAACCGTTAATAGGTCTTAAATCTTCTGTTGAATTAAATCTCATTAAACATTTAAATATCGATACAGTATGTAATTTCCCTAATACCAAAGAGGGGCTTGTAAAAAAATTCAAGCAATTATTTCAGGGACTTGGCAAGTTACCAAACAAGCAGTCAATAATTTTAAAGGATGATGCCAGTCCAGTACTGCATTATAAGAAAAGGTTCCCACAAAGTTTGCTTCCGGCATTGGAAAAAGAGCTAAACGCTATGGTAAAGGAAAAAATTATTTCACCGGTGACATATCCCACCAGTTGGGTGAATAATTTACAGGTAGTTGAAAAAGCCAATGGAAAACTGCGACTTTGTTTGGACCCCAAACCGTTAAACGAGGCGATTAAACGCGAGCATTATTTAATACCAACGATAGATGATTTTATGGTACAATTATCCCATAAAAAAGTTTTTTCTGTTCTAGACTAGTCTCAGGGGTTCTGGCAAATGGAACTTGATGAAGTGAGCTCTGACCTAACGACATTTATGAGCCCATTCGGAAGATACAAATTTAATCGTGTTCCATTTGGAATCAATAGCGCTCTTGAAATGTTTCAACGTAACATGATACAAATATTTGGAGACAATCCAAATGTAATCATATATTTTGATGACATAGGAATTTTGGGAGATAGTTTTGAGGAACATGATGAAACTTTACTTAAAGTACTGCAGCGGGCGGAGTTAAATGGTGTGCGTTTTAACCCTGACAAACTTCAATACAGGAAAACGCAAGTTGAATTTATGGGTCATATCTTATCAGAAGACCGTATAAAACCACAAAGAAAGCACTTAGAAGCAATTCAGAACATTGAAGTTCCAAAGGACAAAGCTGGGGTGTTGCGGGTTCTTGGACTTTTTAAGTACCTAGCTAGGTTTATCCCAGATTTGTCATCTAGAACCACAAATCTTAGGAACCTTACGAGACTTGATACCCCGTTTTATTGGACTGTAGAACATCAGAATGAACTTAATGATTTGCTTAAAACGATAACGAGCAATCCAGTTCTAGCAGTGTATGACAAGACCAAGCCTGTTATTATTCAAACAGATGCTTCTAAAGATGGTCTTGGCTGTGTTCTCTCCCAGGATGGGCATCCAGTTTGTTTTGCTTCACGCACACTGACAAAAAGTGAACAAAAATGGGCACAGATCGAAAAAGAGCTTCTGGCAATCGTGTTCGCATGTGAAAGGTTCCATTATTATGTGTATGGGCGAGAATTTTTGGTAGAAAGTGACCACAAGCCCCTAGAAGTTTTAGTCCAACGAGACATTGATTCAGTGACGATGCGATTACAGCGAATGCTACTTTATTTACTAAAGTATCCCAAAATGTCCGTTAAATATGTTCCGGGAAGGGAAATGCTGGTAGCAGATTGTCTGTCGCGAGCCCAACTACCAGAAGAAATGGAAATTTTAGAATTAGCAAATGTTATTCATATAGTAACTCGTGCAGCGTGTCTCTCAGAAGAAAACTACAAATGCTATAGGGAGGTTTTGGAAGGTGATGAAGATTATCAAATGGTTGTCAATTTTGTTGAAAAAGGATGGCCATCATTTCATAAAGTAAACAAATTTTGCCAGCAATTTTATAAATTTAAATCTGAGTTACATTTTGAACAAGGGCTTCTGTTTCGCTCATGCAGACTTATAGTTCCAACTAAGCTACAAAGCCAAATTCTTAACCAAGTTCACGAACCTCACCTAGGTATTGAAAAAACACTAGCCCGAGCACGTAAACTTTACTATTGGCCAAACATGAATGCACAGGTTTAAGAATTGGTGTACGCTTGTGAAACATGTGAAAAGTTTCGGAGAAACAACCAAAAAGAACCGTTGTTAGAAGACGAAACTCCGGAATATCCTTTTCATATGGCAGGAATGGATATCTTTGAATATGGGGGAAGGAATTTTCTCTCAGTTTTTGACGCGTACTCTAATTTCTTGAATGTTAGCCAGCTTAAGGGAAAAGCAGTATCAGATGTCATAGAAGAACTAAGAAAATTGTTTGATAGATACGGTTATCCATCAAAACTAAAATGTGACAATAACCCATTTAACTCCTTCATGTTTAGAACCTTTGCTGATGAATGTAATGTAGTACTACAGTTCTCAAGTCCGAGATATCCACAAAGCAATGGATTATCAGAAAAGGGAGTGGCAATTGCAAAGAACATTTTAAAACGTTGTAATGAATTCAATAATTATCAGTATAGAATACTCGAATACAATTCTATACCGGTCGCAAGCTTAAGCCTTGCCCCATGTGAGTTGTTCTTTGGTAGGATGTGTAAGACCAAAATGCCAATACAAAAATCTTTACTGTATCGAAATTTGATTGATGAAGAAATAATTACAAACAGGTTCATTGATAAGAAGTCCAAACAAAAGTTTTACTATAATATGCACTCAAGAAATCTGCGTCCATTTAACATCGGTGACAAAGTCCAATTTAAAAAAAAAGCCAATGAATGGGCATATGGCATTATTGAAAAAAGAGTAAATGAAAGATCTTATATCATAAAGGATGATCTCAATCATTACTTTAGGAGAAATAAAAGACTTATGAATAAATCTGAAAGTAAAAACAGTGACAATACAGACTATTTCTATGATAATACTACTGTTAGCGATGATCCTAAACAAAATGAATGTTTTATAGACGTAAATCAAACCGATGATATAAATGTAAATCATACCGAAAATATAAATGTAAACCAAACCGAAGATATAAATGTAAACCAAACCGAAGATATAAATGTAAATCATACCGAAAATATAAATGTAAACCAAACCGAAGATATAAATGTTAACCAAACCGAAGATATAAATGTAAATCAAACCGAGGATATAAATGTAGAACAAGCTAATAATGTAATAATTAAAAATGAAACTGAGACCTCTGTAAATGAAATAAACCATGACGTATCGGCGGACTATGAAACCGCTAGTAGCCTCAGCTCAGAAGAAGAATTCGAGCAAATAAAAGTTTCAAGATCTGGAAGATCCATTAAACCTCCTAACAGGTTTGGTTGGAGCTAAACAAATTAATTTGTTAAATTTTGTTATAAAAAAAAGCGTGTAATAATACTGAATATATCGAATGTAATAATGTTAAATATATCGCAGGTCGATATAAGTTAGATTAATTGCCAACAATGTATATATATATCGATAGCATTAAGTACCATAGCTCAAGGCGTATTTAACAAGGTGGCATCCATGGTGAAATAACATAAGGTGGTCCCGTCGGAGCCGAAGTTTTACGAAGTATCCACTTATTTCAGTGCACGTATGCGAAGGGCTAATCAACAAACATATTGCCGCCTCACTCACACTCAATACGACACTATTAACTATGTTCCTTTCACTCGCACTTATTGCAAGCATACAATAAGTGGATGTCTTTTGCCGACGGGACCACCTTATGTTATTTCATCATGGTGGCATCGACGTCGACGTCGCCCTCTTTGCTGTTGCCTTACGGCTTCAGTCTCGAGCCGAGCGTTGTAAGCGACGCACGGCTACGGACGTTTTGCTTTGTGATATGCATATGTATGTGTGTATACACCCAGTGGCGGCGAGCTAAATGAGGTCGGTCGAAATAATGCATTATTTCGAGCCGAAATGTATTCCATTACCTATGATCTTTTTTGTATCGCATTTGTAATGGACAAAAAAAAAACGACTGCTCGCACGAACGCAATGAGCTATTGTCAACTTCGTTTTTGTACGCCCCTTCCCCTCTTGCCCACAAACGATCTTCGTCTTTCGTTTTTTGCATGTTTCGTCTTGTGTACGCGGACCGTGCGTTTCTTTTTTCTTTTCGTTTTGTATGTATAGTGAGGCACGCGTCATTTGTATTAATTTCTCGACTTGTGTGGACGCATTGGCATTTGGTATGTATAAATCATCTTTTTTATATTTTTAATAACAACAAATTAATAATGTTTAATTTACAGATTCTATCAAAACAGAAGGTCGCACCAACAAAACATACGCAGCAAAGGAACTGCTTCCGTGTCCAAAATAGGTTATATATAATTTTCTTCATTACTTTTATTCTTAATTTTTTTCCTATTATCAAATTTTTGGTGAAGATTTGAGTAATCTATATATATAAAAGAGTTTGTCCTGACTGACTGATTGTTGAGAGACCCACAGCCTAAACGAAAAGAGCTAGAAGGCTGAAATTTTCACCAAATATTCCAATCAGGTTGAAAGTGAGCACTAAGAAAGGATTTTGAATTTGGATTAAATTTTGAACAACTCAATTAATTGCATTAATCACTTTACCTCATTCCACCACTCTGGCGCCTCATTGTCGCACAAGCTGTGAGTTTCAACGCCGCCGAGGTTTCAAACAAAAAAAAAAAAAAAAATGACCCATTCCACTTTTTGTCTCTCTCCGTTATTCTCTTTTCTTCTTTGTGCCTTTGACAATTGTTTTTCGAATTAAGTAGCATTTGTTGTTGTTGTTGTTAGTAAGTGTTGTTGTTGCTTCTTTTTGTTGGTATCATTGATTTAAAACAAATCAATTAAAACATAATTTGTTTTTGTACACCAGAATATGTTACGCGATTGGTTTTACCTACATACTTGCTAATTATCAAACAAAACTTAACACACAAATACCTATTGCCATTGTTGTTTTGATATTATTTTCAAACTGACATTTGTAACTTTAGTTGGTGTTCCAAATGCACATATGTACATACATACACATGTATGTACGTGCATTTTCATTGTTTAGTACCTACATACATATGTATTAACAAAAATGCAAGTGCATATATTGGTTAATGCACGCACACATTGTTGCATCTGTAGCAAGCTAATCTATATATATAAAATAGTTTGTCCTGACTGATTGTTGAGAGACCCACAGCCTAAACGATAAGAGCTAGAAGGCTGAAATTTTCACATAATATTCAATGCAGCTTGAAAGTGAGCACTAAGAAAGGATTTTTAATTTGGATTAAATTTTGAACAACTCAATTAATTGCATTAATCACTTTACCTCATTCCACCACTCTGGCGCCTCATTGTCGCACAAGCTGTGAGTTTCAACGCCGCCGAGGTTTCAAACAAAAAAATAAAAAAAATGACCCATTCCACTTTTTGCCGTCTGTAGATGTGTCTCTCTCCGTTATTCTCTTTTCTTCTTTGTGCCTTTGACAATTGTTTTTCGAATTAAGTAGCATTTGTTGTTGTTGTTGTTGTAAGTGTTGTTGTTGCTTCTTTTTGTTGGTATCATTGATTTAAAACAAATCAATTAAAACATAATTTGTTTTTGTACACCAGAATATGTTACGCGAGTGGTCTTATCTACATACTTGCTAATTATCAAACAAAACTTAACACACAAATACCTATTGCCATTGTTGTTTTGATATTATTTTCAAACTGACATTTGTAACTTTAGTTGGTGTTGCAAATGCACATATGTACATACATACACATGTATGTACGTGCATTTTCATTATTTAGTACCTACATACATATGTATTAACAAAAATGCAAGTGCATATATTGGTTAATGCACGCATACATTGTTGTATCTGTAGCAAGCTAATATACATATATACGAGTTGATAAAATCAAAACAAATGAGTTTTTTTCTTTTCTTCTTTGTGCCCATGACAATTGATTTACGACCCCAGCAGCGTTTGTTGTTGTTGTAAGTGTTGTTGTTGCTTCTTTTGTTGGTATCATTGATTTAAAACAAATCAATTAAAACATTATTTGTTTTTGTACACCAGAATATGTTACGCGAGTGGTCTTATCTACATACTTGCTAATTATCAAACAAAACTTAACACACAAATACCTATTGCCATTGTTGTTTTGATATTATTTTCAAACTGACATTTGTAACTTTAGTTGGTGTTGCAAATGCACATATGTACATACATACACATGTATGTACGTGCATTTTCATTATTTAGTACCTACATACATATGTATTAACAAAAATGCAAGTGCATATATTGGTTAATGCACGCATACATTGTTGTATCTGTAGCAAGCTAATCTATATATATAAAATAGTTTGTCCTGATTGTTGAGAGGCCCACAGCCTAAACGATAAGAGCTAGAAGGCTGAAATTTTCACCAAATATTCCATTCAGGTAGAAACTGAGCACTAAGAAAGAATTTTTAATTTGGACCACTCCTTCGAGTACCTCCCATACAAATCAAGGTCCTGCGTTCACATTTTACCTCATTCCACCACTCTGGCTCCTCATTGTCGCACAAGCTGTGAGTTTGAACGCCGAACGAGTTTACAAAAAAAAACACATGACCCATTCCACTACTGCCGTCTGCGCACAAGATATTGCGGGCTTACAAAAACAAATCACATGACCCATTCCACTTCTACCGTCTGTACAAGCGATCGCCAGCGAGTTTACAAAAACAAAACACATGCGCTGTGTATGTGTCTCCGTTATTCTCTTTTCTTCTTTGTGACTTTGACAATTGATTTTCGAGTCAAGTAGCATTTTTTTTTTTTTTTTTTTTTTTTTTTTTTTTTTTTAAAATTTTTTATTAAAATTTTTTTTTTTTTTTTTTTTTTTTTTTTTTTTTATAATTTTAATAAAAATTTTTTTTTTTTTTTTTATTTTTTTTTTTTTTTTTTTTTTTTTTTTTTTTTTTTTTTAAAAAATTATTTTTTTATTAATATAAAAAAAAATAAAATTTTTTTTTGTTGTTGTTGTTGTTGTTGTTGGGGTGGGGTTTTTTTTTTTTTTTTTGGTTTTATTAAAAAAAATTAAAAAAAAAAAATTATTTTTTAATTTAATTTTTTTTATTGTTGGGTGGTTTTATTTAATATAAATTTATAAAAAAAAAAAAAAAAAAAAAAAAATAAATATATTTTTTTTTTTTTTTTTTTTTTTTATTAAATTTTTTTAATTTTTTTTGTTTGGTTTAGAAATATAGTTAAAAAAATAAATATTAATGTGTGTATTTGTTTTTTTTTGTTTATTAATTAAATAAATATTTAATAAAAAAAAAAATATTAATTATTTTAGGTAATAAAAAAATATTTTTTTTTTTGTGGAAAGTAATTTTATATAAAAAAAATGGTTTTTCTGGAGTGGTTGGGGGGGGCCCACCGCCAAAAACGATAAGAGCTAGAAGGCTGAAATTTTCACATAATATTCAATGCAGCTTGAAAGTGAGCACTAAGAAAGGATTTTTAATTTGGATTAAATTTTGAACAACTCAATTAATTGCATTAATCACTTTACCTCATTCCACCACTCTGGCGCCTCATTGTCGCACAAGCTGTGAGTTTCAACGCCGCCGAGGTTTCAAACAAAAAAATAAAAAAAAATGACCCATTCCACTTTTTGCCGTCTGTAGATGTGTCTCTCTCCGTTATTCTCTTTTCTTCTTTGTGCCTTTGACAATTGTTTTTCGAATTAAGTAGCATTTGTTGTTGTTGTTGTTGTAAGTGTTGTTGTTGCTTCTTTTGTTGGTATCATTGATTTAAAACAAATCAATTAAAACATAATTTGTTTTTGTACACCAGAATATGTTACGCGAGTGGTCTTATCTACATACTTGCTAATTATCAAACAAAACTTAACACACAAATACCTATTGCCATTGTTGTTTTGATATTATTTTCAAACTGACATTTGTAACTTTAGTTGGTGTTGCAAATGCACATATGTACACATACATACAATGTATGTACGTGCATTTTCATTATTTAGTACCTACATACATATGTATTAACAAAAATGCAAGTGCATATATTGGTTAATGCACGCATACATTGTTGTATCTGTAGCAAGCTAATCTATATATATACGAGTTGATAAAATCAAAACAAATGAGTTTTTTTTCTTCCTTGTGCCCATGATAATTGATTACGACCCCAGCAGCGTTTGTTGCCGTTGTAAGTGTTGTTGTTGCTTCTTTTGTTGGTATTTATATTGATTTAAAATAAATCAATTAAAACATTATTTGTTTTTGTACAATTCAGAATATGTTACGCGAGTGGTCTTATCTACATACTACAATTATCAACAAAACTTAACACACAAATACCTATTACATTGTTGTTTTGATATTATTTTCAAACTGACATTTGTAACTTTAGTTGGTGTTGCAAATGCACATATGTATACATACACATGTATGTACGCATTTCTATTATTTAGTAAATTTGTTACATACATATGTATTAATAAAATGCAAGTGCATATATTGGTTAATGCACGCATACATTGTTGTATCTGTAGCAAGTTAATCTATATATATAAAAGAGTTTGTCCTGACTGACTGACTGACTGATTGTTGAGGCCCACAGCCTAAACGATAAGAG